>MCJB01000481.1:0-41533 GCA_002018475.1 Nicotiana obtusifolia | reverse complement strand
CCCACTAAGAAGTTTTCTTTAGTGTAGGGTCAGCAGGAAATAAGAAAGCACTAGGACCAAACTGGGGCAAATAACGGATCCACCACTTGCCTAAGATTATCTCTCCTCCTTTTTTGCTTAAAATTTTCTAGTACAGCTAAAGCTAACTCCTGAATCCTCTGCAGGTGTCTCAGAATCAGACAACTAACGCAGAAATTTGTACATAGCAAACCGCCTGCTAAATTTATCAGAGCACCCTGTACAAATTGCATTTCTGCTTCACTAATCGAATTCCTGTATATAGCAAAGCATCAGCTCAATTAGTCGAAGCGCCTTGTACAAATCAAACGACGGCTTGACCAACTAGAGCCTTGTATATAGCAAGCTGCAAACTTCGCCAGCAAAATCAATTCGTAGCATCGCTCCGTCAATCACGGACACCGGGATAAACAATAGCAAACCTTGTTACCAACGTCCTGCCAATCGATGGCCGCAACCTAGCTTCGTTGTCAAGAGTATCTCTTAGGCATGCTTTGTTTTCCGTTACTATTACTTTGAATGCTTTGATGTTTCGCTCATGCAGCTTTAGGTATGATACAATTTTTATCAATCACCCCGAGCAAAAACTACTTCACATTTCAGTGCATAGCTTTCCCAGCAAGCAGAGACGCACTTTACAAATCCAGCTCTCCCAACAAGCAGAGACATTTCTTAGTGCAAAGCTATCCCAACAAGTGGAGACGTACTTTACCAATCAAGCCCTCCTAACAAGCGGAGATAATTTTCAAATGCTCTGACAACTGCAGAACGGTACACAGCCCAGCTAACAAATCGAGTCAGGATCAAGTATCCCATCATCCCAATCCGAAATAACGGCTCGCTGGAAGCTCTGCATTATCATTCCTGCATCATTTACATTGCATCTTAATATATTCTGCATTACAATACATTGGTATGCGTGTATTTTATTTATTTTGCAGGAACGAACACTACAGTGTGTAACGTTTCTTAGTAGCAGACTGAACTACAACACTATGGGGATAGCCAAGCCAGTAGCGGGCCTAAGATCTCAGCTCAGGACGACCAGCGAACTCAAAATTTTGAATCATTCAAATCAGGCCGCGAAATTCAAGCTACCATGATTGACCAATCTTCCCTCTTGTCGTATTGTCGCAATATGATACTAGGGCAATTCCTGCGAGTGCCACATCCCCAAAATCCCTACTCCAGAACTACATGAGGCCTAATCCTCGTTAAGCCCTAGGTATATAAGCAATTCAAAGCCAGAATTCGGCCCGATAACCCCAAATCTTTCTAGATTCTTCCTCAATTCAATCCCAATAATTCACCATCTCCATTTCCTGCAATACCTGCCTAAAAGTCGGGAAAAAATTGGCTTTGGATCAATTTCTTTGCTCGAAAACTCTTTCATCATCTCCAGTCAAAGAGGGGCAGCTGTTCACAGCAATATTGACCCTCCCTTTGAATATTAATTTATTTATACTTAATAATTTGCAATAAATATTTTCAAAGTATTTTCCACTAATGAATACATATTTCTACAAATTAATTTAGTATTAGTTTTAAAATTAATCATTTGGTATTATTATTACGTAAGTATAAATTATATTTACTATTTTAGGATTATTAAAATAATTTCTATACGTATGTTCTATAATTAATTCACTAAATTAATTCTTAAAATAGTTAATTAGTTTACTATTTTAATAATTTAAAATTAATGTCCTAGTGAAGTATTTTTACAAATAATCAATTAATTACAATAGTTAGTAGTATTTAACAATTATAATTTTCATTACATTTTATTGAAAATTATTAAGTTTATTTAACTTAATTTCAGAAGGGATTAAAGACCAAAAGGCCACAATTGCAATTGCGCAATTGAAATACAATGTGGCTATTTGTTAAATTACTTTCAGCCCAAAAGCCTTAGCCCAAAGCATTTGACCCGGTCCAGGTCCAACCCTTCCACTCCAACTTGGCAATCCGAGCTACCTTCATTGAGCCAATGAACTCGTGCCATGTCACCTCTTTACAACACTCAAAAAAGAAACACAACTAATTCAAGTCGTCCACCCTTTAAATCAATGGCCCGCGTTTCTATCTCATTTTCCCTTTCAGTTTTAACACCCCATCAGATTTAATCTCAACCGTCCAAATCCAAAGATCCGACGACTATCATATTTTCTGATTTTAATTGTTTAAACCCAAAATTATTAGGGTCGTTGATCTAAAGATCCAACGGCCCAGATTACATTATCCGTTTTTAACCCTTAGAGACTGGTCATGTATCCCCCTAACCCTAATCATTTCTCTCTTTGAACCGCCGTCCCTCTTTCCCCTTCCTCTCTCTATTCTCTCAACTAACCAACACCAAATCAATCACAGACCTTGCACAAATTTGTGCAAGGTCACAAATAAAATCACAAGCACTCGATTTGCCTCCCTACATCCGCGAATCCTGTTGTTATCTTCCATTTTCATCACTTGATTCAAAATTCCCAATTCTGAAATCCTAGGCTCAAAGAGTCAAGGGTCTACTTTCTTCTTTATTCTTTCGAATCAAGCATGCATGGCCATCTATCTTGTCCATGTATTGTGAATCCTACCATTTTCATTCCATTTCCATCGATGAAATTTAAACTCCCTAATTCTGAAATCGTAGACCAAAGGTGAAACCTCAAATCGTCTGAGATCTCTTATGTCTTTCAAATTGAAGCATATGAGGAGCCTCTTCAGAATTTATTATGAAGATTCTTTACCCGGAGGTCAAATGTAGTGACCTCTGGGTTTTGTAGCTTTGTTCGATAGGTCGTCGGCCGACTCACTCCACTCCATTACTCAGGTAAAATCACTACTTAATTTCCCCCACTGTCTTCTGATTTTCACTCGATTTGCTATCATCATTATCATGAGTCATCTTCTACTATCTTTGTTTGAATCCTGAAACCTTAAGGCATTGAATGCCACTATAAAAAGGGTCTTTCAATGTTCTCACCAAAAAAAAGAAAAATCACAAACCAACTATTTAACACTGAAGAGATACACACACAAAAAACACTAAAAAGTTTAACATTAGGTTTCTCACTATTTTCCTTTTCCTCTTTGTTGAGTGCTATCACTGGTCTAAATTTGAGTGTTCTGGGATGTTAAGCAATTGAAAAGGGCTCCCATCTAGTCTGCTGGTCTCAAAAAGGTCAGCACCTCTCTCACTTTTCTCTTTTGTTCGTTTCTTTGAATGATACAAGTATGCCAAGTTAGATTATGTATATTGCAATTGTTCTATGGTGTTTAATATGTTAATACTTGTGTGTTAGTTTAACGACTACTTGTGATTAGTTGTCCTGCTATGTGTCTTTAAATGATGGTTGATTTAACCATAATTGATTCTTATTAATCTTATTTCCTGAGTTCCAACAGTCTACATGTTTAAGTTGTTATATGTTCGTGTTCACATGAACCTTATAAGCTTTGTTGGAATGCAGTAACCCTTATCCTTGCTTGTTGCATTATTGTTCTTTGCATTGCATCTTTGAAGCTTGTGAGTTTCTGAAGTCAAACATGTATTATGATAATTATGATTAAATGAATCTTATGGTGTTTCAGTTTATATCTCTATCCTTTAAACCTCAGGCAAAAATTCTAAGTGTTCATATGCCATCTCCTTTGTTTAAGATTGTTAGATTGTTGCTGCTATGGTCTTTCTTTTACTTAATTGCTTGTTGCTTCTGATAGCTAAACCTCTCTTTTCTTCTCTCTATAATCTTGTTGTACACACTTGTTAAGGATAATCCATCTTTTCTCAGAATGAGATTAGGATTTTTTTTCTTTTCTCTCAATTATAGAGACTGGTAATTAGATAAAATGAACCTAAGTGTTTTCCTGATTAGTCAAAACCCTCAGCAGCATGTTTATTTGATACCTCTTATCTATTATCTTTAGTGTCATCATGCATCTTTATCTTTTAAACAATCCAGTCACTCTTCCCAATTAAGTGATAACTGGTAAAAACGAAGATGATAATATTTGTATCTATGTGCTAACTTAGAATTAAGTTTGAGTTAAAACCTATCCTAATGTAATGCCTATCCCTTGTCAGTAACTTTTCTTGATACAACTCTCAAAACATGTAAGGATTCCTCTGTCTGCATAAGCTCATTACTGACTTGAGATATTTAAGTAGCTAATTAAACACTACATGTTCTTACTTAATTCCGGTTATATATTCTATCCAGAATTGTCCTAGTCTCTGCTATTTTGATAATTTTAAAACCAAGTCTAATCCCTAAAGTCTCATAAGGATCTTTGCTGATACTATCTGAAATTTGATGATTTGCTTGAAGTTAAAGCCATTTGGAGCATGATTCTTACGAATTCCCTATTGTAGTGTATAAGTTAGTGACCTACTGAGAAAGTTGATGGTGTCATAAATACCTTTGAAACCTCTATATATGATGAATTGTTGTTGTATAGCTTTACCTTTTCTTGGAGTATTGCCTTACTATCGATTTAGCCTTTTGTAGCTTGTTTATGATGTTTCTGATGATCACCTGTATGAATTTAAGAATTAGATCTTTAGAATTCATGTGAATACATGTTTGTTTAGTAATTCAGTATAGATTGTATGTTCTTATGTTAGGAAGGAAAGTATATTTTGCGGTAGATAATGCTTTAGCATTTAATTTGTGTTGGAAGGGCCTTATTGGCATTCAAACCTATAAAGAAAACATGATGTTGGTGTTTATGGTATTTGGTAGGTTGGGCTGCCCTCCCCGGCACAAGCATTGCCCTGGGCCATGAGTCCCTTGGGAGCTTTGAAGTGTCGGAGGATCCAAAGGGGGCATTGACCTTGAGTGGGGCTTCCTACTTAACCCTTATTTCATTGACGCATTTAGTTCTTTAGAGGTTTAATGTTTAATGACAACGAAAGGTTTCCAATGTGGATTATTTGCTAAGTAAAGCCACCACATTAATATAATTTTCCACAGGGTTGATTATCTTCTTGTTTCAATTATTTGTCTATACATATGTTATGTGTATTTGAATATGCTGAGAATGTGGGATTTTTTATAATGACCTTCTTTTATTCACTGGGACATGTACACATTTGGGCCTGCTGAATTCCTGAGGAACTAAGGCCCAAACCAGCCTTGCTGCATCTTTGAAGTGTCTAGTCTTTCCATAGCTGCACCTCTCAAATTGCTGGCCCTACCTTATTGGGGCCCAATCTTCAGAGTCCGGTCTTTTCCCTTACTCCTTCATTACTGCCTATTATATCCATAGCATGGTTTATTGCCTTAACTATTTTTCGCTTATTGCCTTTACTGTCTTATCGCATTTTCATTATCATGCATTAACACTCATATATTAGTACTTTACTTCCATGCTCTAGTATTGCATGAAACTTAGGCAAACATTAATTAATATAGGACTTAAGAAGAATAGCTAGTAATTAATCTCCGCCTCCTGTTTATTATAACTTTCATCTTGCACACTCACTCTTCTTAAAGGTTTTGAAGCTCCGGTCTTAAATCGGAACGACAGCCTGCTTTCGAAAGAAAGTTAGGAAATAATCAATGATTTTCACTAACATGGAATGAAATCATATTTTCATAAAAAAAGGCAGTAACGGATAGTCTTAATTGAACTTCCAAAGACTCGTTTCTTCAGATTTTTTGAAAAAACCAAGGTACATTTAAAAATCATCTTTCTTACAAACAACTCTTAAGATTACTCTAGCATCTATTCTTCAAAGTACTTACTTTCATGACTTAATAATTCAAGTTTTAAAATATAAACCACTTTCAGAACTCTCTTAGCCTCCAATAACTCTTTATAATCCTATACCCCTTCTAAAGTCTTATATGTATTGCTTTTAACATGTAGTAAACCATGCCTTAGTCATAATTAAGCATAGTATAAATAATTGAGTCCTTAAAATTAGTCTCAGTCCTATGGAACTGCCTCAGGTAGATTTTAAGGGGTGCTTAAAACCTTCCCCTTATAAGAACAAAAATCCTTACCCATAATCTCACCGGTTTTTAGACCTGTAATGAACATAACTTCATAGTTAAATAGGTACCCTAATATACCTTTAAATATTAGGTGGAAACTCTCTTTCATCAACAACAGAGAAACCATAAGTTGAATCATGTCTTGACTAGTGCAAAATAGGGTGCAACAGGGTGTCTAAAAGGGTATACAACAGCTTATGAGCTTTAGGACGATCTTGTTTCATGTTAGAATCTCTTTTGGGGAGCTTGGGGTTAAGGGTCGTAGTGTACCGGCAGGGAGAGGTATTAACTTTAAAGCAAGTTGAGAGGAACTCAAAGAAATATTCAACTTGGTAGTGGGTTGGATCGCCATACTAATGGAAGAGATCGGTTCCTTTGGTGTGGTGAAACTTTACAGGTGTTTTGTAGTAAATATTTGGGGTTTAGCAGTCTGTGTGATTTGTTTGAGTTAGAGGGATTCAGTTATGATGGATTGGTTTTGTGCTAATGGGTTTCGAAGAGTTCTCGATGATTTCTAACATGTTTGGGACAGATGTTTTTGATAGGCATGAGGAGTATGTTGCGTGTTGTGATTTTCTCTTGGATGGGGGTCGAGCAAGAGGTTTCTGGCTGACGGAATGTGTGTCCTCCTTATGATGGGGTTCTCATGTTTTCATAAAATACATGATAGATGTGGTGCAACGTGTGTGATTGAGATTTGCATGTACAAATTTGCGGTTCAATTTCGACGAGAAGGTCATGAGTTCTAAACGGTATAGATGGTTTCAGATGTTTAGAAGTATGCTGGCACTATCTGCGATCAACTAAGAAGGGTGCATATTTCAGAAGGCTCACTGTGTTTTGACTTATGGATGCTTGACTGGTATTATGGTAATCATCGGGTTGTTGGCTACTGATGTTCAGATTCTAACTACGTGGCATGACTCATAGGAGTGTTGCTCGTGGGATGATTGGGTATTAGAGATGTGTTAGTTATTTGAGTAGTGGAGTGGGGATCGAATATGTAGATTCTTGTTTTCTTGGGATTTGGAGACTGGGAGTTCTTAGAGGTAGATTGTTCCTCAGTTTCGGACGGTGAAGGTATGTTACGAGTTTGACGGTTGATTTTATGTGTTATGGTTAGGTTACTATGGACTTTTGGAAGGCTAATTGCCTATTTCTGGACGATTGAAATTGAATTAATGGCCCATTTTGGGCCTAATGAGAATGTGTATTGTACATCGAGTTGGATTTGGTTATTTAGCACAACTATTGTTGAAGGGTATGTTATCAGCTAGAGTTGATCTTATTCGTGTTCTGGTATATTCCATGAGTTACTCTCTTATGCTAAGAATGAGTTGAGAGATTGTTGACTATTTGCACACATGATGCGGTTCTATTTATGTCTTGTGGTGAAATTCGAGCGAGATGGCTCTTGGGGTGTTGAATGGTGGATTGCGCCTTGGTTGTAGTCTTCATATTTGTGGTATATTGTGCTATATGTTTTTTCATGGATATGTCCATGCTCTTGGCATGTTTGTTGTTGTTATGCATATGGTTGTTGATGGTGAGAATCATGGCTCAAGGTATTCCATGTGGACTAGTGTTCGGATTGGGTCACACACCGCAACGGAGTTATGCTGGGATATGATTCTTTGTGTTTCTTTCGTGTGTTTTGGTTTCCTTTTTGTGATGGGTTCATAGAATTGCGCTTTTTCGCGGTATCTGTTGAGCTTGTGGGACGTTTCTCGCATTGGATTCTCTTTCCATCATCGGTTACCTTCGAGTTGATGCTTGTTTGGTGCACGGATTGCATGGTATGTAGCTCTAGGTGGTATCGATGTGGCATGTCAGTTGAGCAGCTTGTACTGGATGAGATGAGTTTATTGGACCTAGAAACAGTGCTATCAGATTTGATTAAGGTATGTTTGGAGGAATAACGTCATTAGTCAGCTCAGAAGTTGCCAATGGTTCTTATCGGGCGAGAAAGCTCCACGACTTGCTAATCTAATGGGTGGTTATGAGTTTCTGCATGTTTCTTTCATCATTGGCAATGTATGAAGGTTTAGAACAAGGTTTTATTTGAAATGATGTTTATTACTGGTACCGGGATTATTAATAAACAACTATTATGGTTGA
This sequence comes from Nicotiana obtusifolia, assembly GCA_002018475.1. Taxonomy (NCBI): domain Eukaryota; kingdom Viridiplantae; phylum Streptophyta; class Magnoliopsida; order Solanales; family Solanaceae; genus Nicotiana; species Nicotiana obtusifolia. Next base: position 33,401 of record MCJB01000481.1, on the reverse strand, counting down.
AAGTTATTGCTATGAGTATCTGAGTTATGCGGTATATCATGTGATTATATTTTGGGTTATGGTTATGGTTATGGCTTGATACAGCTTGTTCGGACTTATACAGTGTGTAGATGTGAGATTCAGGTCTTATGATGAAGTCCAGATGTTAGGGATTAGGTTCTAAGGTTAAAGAAAGGACCTTCAGTTAGGTTGTGTTGTCACGCTTATATGGATTGTGGGTGACGTGGGATCACCCATGAGTATGTGTATGGTGAGTTTATACAATGATTTGATGGCTTTGTAACGAATCTTGGCATGTTCGACGACAAACGTATGTTTAAGTAGGGGAGAATGTAACGACCCGACCGGTCATTTTGAGCTTTTGCATTCAGTTTGGTGGTTTGAGGAGGTGAGTAGCTTCATATGGTGTATTATGACTTGCATGTATCATCAGTCTTGGTTTTTGAGCGATTCGGGATTGTTTTGGAAGAATGATTTTCAACTTGTAAGCTTTAAGTTGGAAGAATTAACCAAGTTTGACTTTTATGAATGACTATCACGACCCAAAATCCACTAGTCCTGATGGTACCTAACCCAACCCGTTAGGTAAGCAAACTAACATTCAACACAATTCAAATGAGAATAATAAGAGATCAATAAATCAAATAATTGAAACTCTTTATAATAACTCGAGGACTGGTAGTAAAAATCATGAGCTTCTAAGACTTAGAATTTATAAAGCTGGTATGAAATAAATACATCATCTATTCGAAATATACATAAACATATTTGCAAATCTAAAGCTGTCGAGGATAAGTGGCAGCTATATCAAGAAAACATGTACATCTTCAATTCCAACTCCTGCCATACACAACAACATCAACTCCAACATATGCACGCAATGTGCAGAAGCGTAGTATGAGTACAATCAATCCCATGTACTCAATAAGCAACAACTTAACCTTAGGTTGAAAACAGAAACGAGCTCGGAAGATAGTCTGAGTCTAACATCAATAATCGATATGATAATGCCGTAAACAGTACAAAACTCAGTGGGGAGGTGTTGGTAAAAGGCTATAAATGAATAGAGATTAATAAATCCACGTGGCAAAAAAGGTGATAAATATGATTTTAATTAAGTGTAATGGCTAGCCATTTGGAATAACGAAAATTATTCTACAACTTAGTAATGACAAAGATATAAAAATGCCAACTACTAATGGAGAGTAAATTTGCTCCTAGTCATAAAGTTCTGGAGTATTTTTTGACCATTTCATAGATTAAATATTTTTTAAAAACTGGGTATAAGTTAAACAACACGTCTAATTTTGGGTATCCGTGCACTTCTCCCCCTGAAGATCTATTGTGTAACCCACATCATCCAATATTTATGGCCACCAAAACCTACAAATATTTTTTGTGTCTCCAAACTATGATCTAAAGTACTAAACTAGACGTTCCACGCCATCACTATGTTAGGCATGTTCTTTACCTCTTCATGGGCCACAAACATGAGAGCTACTCTCTGAGAACTCTAGAGTCATCTTGTCGGACTAACTCAACCTCGAAGATACTCTTAACATGACAAATATTTCAGCTTCTAGCAATGCTCGCACGATTTTACCAAAAGGCTCACATATGAAAGAGTATGAATACACCTTATAGATAATTGATTTTTCAAATCAACTTCCAATGTGGAACTTTCTTCGTACACCCAATATAAGCGCACCCCATTTTTATGTTAGCAACTCAAAAGCTAAGCCATGTTGCATGGGTGGATGGACGTAATGACCCAGCCGGTATTTTTGAGTATTTTAGACTCGTATCCCCTATTTGATGTTTTACATATGAATATTTGGGATTATGGGACATGCCGGGGTGGTTGGTTTGGTTTCGAGGAAGTTTTGGATTGACTTGAGACACTAATCCCAAGGTAGGATTCTTAAGTTGTAAGAGTTGACTGGAGTTTGACTTTTATATAGATGACCCCAAAATGGTATTTTGATGGTTCCAATAACTTCGTATGGTGATTTTGATCCTAGGCGTATGTTTGGATTTGGAGTTGGAGGTTTCTATGTCATTTTGGCTTGACTTGGCGAATGTTGGAAGATTGAATGTATAGGAGGCTGATAGGTTTGAGCGAGAGTTGATTTTGATGGCATCGGGTTCGGATGGTGGTTCCGAGAGTTAGAATAGGTTTGTTGTGTCATTTGGGGCTTTCAGGAAAAATTTGAGGTCATTCCGAGTTGTTTAGGCATGTTCGATGTAAGCTTTGAATTTGAAATTTTGGATTGGTTCCTTAGGTTTGAATTGAGGTGCAATTCGTGATTTTTATATTTTTTTTGTGCAATTTGAGGCCTCGAGTAGGTCCGTGTTACATTTTGGGATTAGTAGGTGTGATCGGACGGGGTCCTGGGGCCTCGTGTGTGTTTCGGACGGGTTTCAGACCATTTCACCATGTTTTGGATTGTTTGTTTCTGATGTCTGGTTTTCTTCATTGCGTTCGCGACACCAGTCATTTTCGCGGTTGGAAATTTGATGGTATGTGTTTGTTCATTGCGTTCACGGAGAGAAGATCGCGTTCGCAGAGCTTGGGGATGCTATGGCCTTCATGATCGCGAACTGGGTGTCGCATTTGCGTAGAATGAGAGGCTAGTTAGGGCGTCGAGCTTTTAGTGTTCGTGGTCATGAGTGGAAGACCGCATTCCTGTAGGCTCAGCATGGGTGTGAATCACGTTCGCGACCGAGATCATGCGTTAGCGTAGGGCTTTTCTGAGGCAGTGTTTGGATGTGCTTCACGATCCCGAAGTTGGTCCTGCGATCACGAAGGGTATGCCTGGGGAAACCTTAAGTACTCTAATTTGGAGGGGCTTAGTCATTTTAACATATTTTGAGATATAGAGCTTGGATTTGAGCGATTTTGGTGGAGATTTTCACGACTTGGATTGGGGTAAGAGTTTTTTCTTCGGAATTGTTTATTATTCAAGATTCCAACCTTGAATTTAATGGTGGATTGATAAATCTAAGTGAAGAAATTGGGGATTTTAATGAAAAATATTTCTAAAGTATAAATTGATGATTAGAGGGTCCATTTGATGTCGGATTTGGATGAAACACACACACAAGCACGCACGCACACACACACACACACATACATTTATATTCTGAACATATATATTCGGAATATATATGTATGTGTGTGTGTGTGTGTGTAGGACTCTTATTGGAATGGGTGTTCGAAATTTGTGAGTTTTATCGGGTTCCATGGTGTGGGCCCGGGATTGACTTTTTTGGTTGGCTTTGCATAATTGATTCATGACCTTAGCTTTATCATTTGGAGTTATTATTTTATTGATGATATTAACTTATTTTAGCTAGATTCGAGTCTAAAGTTTGGTTCATGTAGGAAGGGCTTCTTAGAGTATTGATTTAGCTTGCTTGAGGTTAGTATCTTACGTAAACTTGGTTGAGGTTTTAGTTACCTGAGTTATTTGTGATAGCTACGTGCTACGGGTGGTGCACATGTGCGGGGTTGAGTCCATGTGCGTGCACCGGGGTATTTTCATGCTCAGGGTAGTGTTCAGGCTATGATGTGCCTTGGATTGATTGCTAAGCTTTATGATGTGATGGTTCTTCTAATTGTACCCTTGTTATGAGCTATTTGAGCCATGTTTGAGGTTACATAGAAGTTAATCTCCTTATTAAACCCGATAATTGCTATTTTTGTGATGTATTTTCCTGATTGGAGTTATGTTGACACACTTTGCACATGCATACACCATAGCATGTCACTTATACCGGCCCAAGAGTATGAAATTTGATGTTCATTGATCACAAAAATGTATTCATGTATATCACCTTTCTCTGTGATTTGGATTGGACTCGTGGCACGTAACTACGCCGTGGGAATTGTGACATTAAGCTTCTGGCCATGCCAGACGGATTGTGATATTGAGCCTTTGACCACGCCGGGTGGATCGTGATATTGAGCTTGTGACCGCTCCAGGCGGATTGTGATATTGGGCCTGTGACCACGCTGGTCAAATTGCACATGACTACGCCGTGCAGCGTGTGGATATGGATCCATCTACCCAAGGTCACCCTCTCATGTGCCTTCTTTATGGTGTACATGCAGTTTGAGGAAAATTGATTAGTAGTTTAGTTCGGTTATTAAGATTCTGAGGCAAAGTTGTCCAGTGTTTGTTTTGGTTATTGCATTTCATCTTTACTTGCAGTTTCCTTGGTTGTTTACCTGACTTGTTTGCATATCTTCTTTATATGCTGGATTGTTGATTGAACACAGTACGTTAAGGTATTGTGTGCATCAAGGTGGTTTCTATCTGTGATTTATGACTTGGTTATATTATTTTTCTGTACTTGTTGGAATTATGAATTGTGCAGGTGATTAGCGAGTATCATTTATAATTCTTGATTTTATTACCTCGTCGAGTTTAGTTACGATACATGCTGAGTATATGGGGTCAGTTCTACTCATATTACACTCTACTTAATTGTGCAGATCCAGGTGTTGGACCGATCCACCAGTAGTTGAGACTTGTTGTTGAGTTATCTTGGAGAGACAAGGTAGCGTTGCATCTCGACTACAATCTTGGCGTCTCTTTTCATTTGTACTATAGACTTTCAATCAGATAGTATTGTTATTCAGTATTTCAGACTTGTATTTTCGTTTTAGAGCTCGTGACTCTGTATTTACCAATTCGGGAGGATTTATTATGTATCGACGCTATTATGTTGTGTTGATGGCTTTGAATTGTACTATTTCTACTAATTTAGTATTTATATTTTGCTTTTGTTATGTTTGGCTTACCTGCCAAGTGAATTAGGCATCATCACGATCGGTTGACGGTTTTGGATCATGACAAGTCGGTATCAGAGCCCTAGGTTCGTAGGTTCTACAGGCCATGAGCAAGTTTAGTAGAGTCATATGGATCATTATGGAGACATCTGTACTTATCTTCGAGAGGCTACCAAACTGTTAGGAAACTTTACTTACTTGCATTCTTGTCATGCGGGTTTGTTATTTCTGAAGTTTGAACCTTTACTCTTCTAGTATCTCATAGATGTTGAGGACAATTCAGCTGGATCGAGCGGGCAGGCACCAGTACCTCTAGTCAGGGTCGCGAGAGGCTGGGGCCGAGGTAGAGGCTGAGGTGGGGCTCGCAATACAACTAGAGCAACACTTGTGGAGCCACTAGCCACTCCAGTGGTAGAGCAGGTTCCGAAGACTTTTGAGCCGGTGGGACCAGCTCAAACACCGGCAGTACCTATTGTTATACTTGGTCATCAGGAGGCCTTGGCTCAACTCTTGAGCGCATGCTTGAGCTTGGATCAGGCGGGTATGATACTAGTTGCACCAGCTATCACACATGCTGGGAGAGGAGCCCAGACTCTCGTCGCCCGTACACTGGAGCAGCTAGCTCTAGGGGTGGGCATCGGTCAGTTTGGTTCGATTTTGTAGAATTTTGGTTTGGTTTATTCGGTTTTCGATTTGTGATTTTAATAACCAAAATCGAACAATAATAACTTCGGTTCGGTTCGGTTCGGTTTATTCATGTCCGATTCGTTTTAATCGGTTCGGTTTTTCAGTTTAACCATAAGCTCTCAAGTGGCGAAAGGAGTTAGCGTAATAAAGGGAAAGAGTAGCGAAACCATAATAATAAACAACTTAAAGTCGTTGGCCTATTTCTTAAAGAAGATCAGCATAGTTGTAATAATTCCTAGTTGATAATTGCGTTCCAAGTATGACTATTTCTTAGAAAAGGTATGCATAATGGTGTAAGTCTTTGTTGATTATTGAGTTCAACGATATGCATAGCTGGATTGGATATCTGTGCGTCATATGTGCCCTTGAAATTAAGATGAAATTTACTAGAGGGAAAAAGGGTACAATTATAGAAAGAAATAAAAAGAGTGGTCGAGAGGAGAGGACGAGAGACATTAAATAGATGTGGATTTTGGAGGATGCGAACATAATTGAAAAATTCGGTTTTTCGGTTTAACCGAAAACCAAACCGTTAAAACTGATCATCTAACCGAACACCGAACTTTTAAAAACTATAAACCACAAACCGACCGAATAAACCGAAACCAAGTAAACTGAAATTTTCAGTTCGGCCGGCATTTTCGGTTCGGTCGGTATTATGCCCACCCCTAGCTAGCTCAAGGTTATCAGAACCAGTATTACCAGTTCATCCAGTTGTTGCTTCTCGGGCCGAGGTTGGCCCAAATATGACTGATGAGGAGCAGAAGAGGTTGGATCAATTTAAGAGGCTTGATCCTCCCGATTTTAATGGAGAAGAGACAGAGGATGCTCAGGGTTTTCTGGATTAGTGTCATCAGATTCTTCACACAACAGGTATTGTGGATACCAGTGGAGTTTCCTTTACTACTTTTCAGCTAACAGGGACAGCCTATTGATGGTGGCAGACCTATGAGTCAGGCAGGCCAGCTGGCGCAGCATCACTTACAATGGCATCAGTTCTTAGTTCTCTTATTAGAGAAGTTTGTCCAAGAGACTCGTAGAGTAGAGTTGCATAGGGAGCTTGAGCAGCTACGCTAGGGGGATATGACTGTGACCCGGTAAGAGATGAGATTCGCAGAGTTGGCATGTCATGCAGTATGGTTGATTCCCACTGAGAGGGAGAAGATCGGGAGGTTCACTGATGGCCTCAACTATGGTCTATGTTATAGGTTGGCTCGATAGGCCGAGATGGATGCTAGGTTTGACCAGGTGATTGAGATTGCTAGGTGCTTGGAGCACGTTCACAGGCTTGAGCGAGAGGAGCAGGAGGGTGAGAGGCCCCGTGGCTCCGGTGGTTTTGGTAGTGCCTCGTCTAAAGGCCAATTATATTATAGTAGAGGTCGACCTTTAGGCCTGCTCAGGCAACTGGTCATATTCCTCATGGTTCATTAGTTAGCCACAGTTCATACAGTGCTCACCCAGTTTATTCATCATTCAATGTGCTGCTGGCACAGAAGTTTTACCATGCTCCATCCGCACAGGGTTCCATAGGCAGTTATTTGGATTATCAAGGTCAGTAGCCTCATAGGAGGGGTTTTTTCGAGTGTGGAGACTTAAGTCATCTCAAGAGGGATTTCCCCAGATCATCTAAGTATGATTCCATAATAGAGCTTGCAACCTATGATTTCAGCATCAATAGCTACACCACCCGCACATACAGCTAGGGGTGGGGCTCAGCCAGTTCAAGGTCACCCTAAACAGGGAAGGTCGGTCAGGCGATGGTCAGGCCCGTTGCTCTACATTTCCTGCTATGCCAGAGGTAGTCATGATCACAAGTATTGTTTCGTTGTGCCATAGGGATGCTTCAGTCTTATTTGACCCTGGTTCCACTTACTCTCATCTGTCATCCTATTTTGCTCATTATTTGGATATGCCTCTTGATTCTTTAGATATGCATGTTCATGTATCTACACCGGTGGGTGATTCTATTATGGTGGATCGTGCATATCGGTCGTGTGTGGTCACCATTGGGGGTTATGAGACTAGAGTCGATCTTTATTGCCCAATATGGTTGATTTCGAGGTGATTTTGGGTATGGATCAGCTATCTACGTACCATGCTATTCTTTATTGTCCCGCTAAGACCGTAATATTGGCGATTCTGGGGTTTTCTAGGTTGGAGTGGAGAGGATCTCTTGGTCACACTCCTAGTAGAGTGATTTTATATTTGAAAGCTCGACGGATGGTTGAGAAGGGGTGTTTGGCGTATTTGGCCTATGGGATGTTAGTGTTGATACTCCTACTGTTGAGTTAGTTCCAGTAGTGAGGGAGTTCCTAGATGTATTTCTTGCAAAATTGTCGGGCATGCCGCTCGACAGGGATATTCATTTTGGTATTGATTTGGTGTCGGGCACTCAGCCCATCTCTATTCTACCTTATTACATAGCACTAGTAGAGTTGAAGAAGTTGAAAGAACAGTTACAGAAGTCACTTGATAAGGGTTTTATTAGGCTTAGTGTGTCACCTTGGGGTGCACGGGTACTTTTTGTGAAGAAGAAGGATGGTTCATGAGGACGTGCACTGGCTACAGGCAGTTGAACAAGGTTACTATCAAGAACAAGTACCCACTACCGCGTATTGATGATTTATTAGATCAGCTTCTGTGTTCTAGGGTATCCTCGAAGATAGACTTGAGATCGAGGTACCATCAGATGAAAATCGGGGCTTCATATATTCACAAGACAACTTTCAAGACCTGCTATAGTCACTATGAGTTTCTGGTGATGTCTTTTGGGTTGACCGATGCCCCAACAGCTTTTATGCACTTGATGAATAGAGTATTCCATCCCTATCTTGATTCCTTCGTTATAGTTTTCATTGATGATATATTGGTGTATTCTCGAGGATCATGAGCAGCATCTGAGGATCGTGCTCCAGACTTTGAGGGAGAAGAAGTTATATGCTAAATTCTCTAATTGTGAGTTTTGATTAGATCAATGGCATTCTTGGCCATGTGGTGTCTAGTGAGAGGATTAAGGTGGATCCGAATAAGATTGAGGCAGTTCAGAGTTAGCCTAGATCGTCTACTGCTACTGAGATCCGGAGTTTCCTTGGGTTGGCTGGGTAATATTGTTATTTTGTGGAGGGGTTTTCATCTATTGCATCCCTATTGACAAGATTGATGTAGAAGGGTGACCCATTCATGTGGTCTGATGAGTGCAAGGAGAGCTTTCAGAAGCTCAAGACTGCCTTGACTAAAGCTCCGGTTCTAGTTTTACCTTCGGGATCTGGTTCTTATACAATCTATTGTGATGCTTCATAGATAGACATTGGATGTGTGTTGATGTAGGAGGATAGGGTGAATGCTTATGGTTTGCATCAGTTGAAGCCCCATGAGAAGAACTACCTAGTGCACGATTTTGAGTTGGCAGCCCCTTTATCTACGCGCTCAAGATTTGGAGGCATTATTTATACGATGTGTCTTGTGAGGCGTTCACGGATCACATGAGTCTCCAACACTTATTCAAGCAAAAGGATCTGAATTTGAGGCAACAGAGGTTGTTAAAGCTACTAAAGAACTATGATATCACCATTCTTTATTATCCAGGAAAGGCCAATGTGGTGGCCGATGCTTTGAGAAGGAAGGCTAAGAGCATGGAGAGTCTTGCTTGTATTCCAGTTGGGGAGAGACTATTAGTATTGGATGTCCAGGCTTTGGCCAATTGGTTCGTGAGGTTGGATATTTTGAACTCCATCAGGGTTCTCACTTGTGTTGTATCACGGTTGTCATTGTTTGATCGCGTCAGTATGATGATCCCCACTTGCTTGTCCTGAGGGACACGGTGCAGCACGGTGATGGTAAGGAGGTTATTACTTTGATGGGGTATTGAGGCTATAGGGTCGGATCTTTGTCCCAAATGTTGATGGGTTGCGAGAGTTGATTCTTGAGGAGGCCCATAGTTTGCGGTATTCTATTCATCCAGGGATGCGAATATGTATTATGATTTGAGGCAGCTCTATTGGTGGCAGAGGATGAAGAAGGGTATTGTTGATTTAGTTGCTCGGTATTTGAACTGTCAGCAGGTAAAGTATGAGCATCAGAGACCTAGTGGTTTGCTTCATAGGCTTGATATTCCGGAGTGGAAGAGAGAGCGTATCACTGTGGTTTTTGTAGTTGGTCTTCCATGGACCTTGAAAGGGATTTGATGTTGTGTGGGTCATTGCGGACAAACTGATTAAGTCTGCACACTTCATTCTAATCATGACTACATATTCTTCATAGCAGCTAGCTTGAATTTATATTTAGGAGATTGTTTCGCCTTCATGGTGTGCATGTGTCTATTATCTCGGATTAAGGCACACAGTTTACATCACATTTTTGGAGAGCAGTGCAGTGAGAGTTGGGCACATAAGTCAAGTCGAGTACGACATTTCTTCAACAAATGGACAGGCAGTCTGAGCGCACTATTTAGATTTTGGAGGACGTGTTACAAGCATGTGTCATGGATTTCAGAGGACCATGGGATCAGTTTATACCATTAGCAGAATTCGCCTACAATAACAGCTATCAGTCGAGTATCCAGATGGCTTCTTATGAGGCCTTATATGGGAGGCGATGTCGTTCTCCGGTTGGTTGGTTTGAGCCTAGGGAGGCTAGGTTGTTGGGCACTAACTTAGTCCGTGATGCTTTGGAGAAGGTGAAGTTGATTCAGGAGCGGCTTCGTATAGCACAGTCCAGGCAGAAGAGATAATGCATACAGTAAGGCTCATGATGTTACATATATGGTGGGTGAGAAGATTCTAGTCAAAGTTTTATGATGAGGTTCAAGAGGAAGGGCAAGTTGAGCCCTAGATATATTGGTCCTTTTGAGGTGCTTGAGAGGGTTGGAGAGGTGGCCTACAGACTTGTCTTGCCACCTAGTTTATCGCGAGACCTAGTGTTTCATGTTTCTATGCTCCAGAAGTATTATGGGGATCCGTCACATGTTTTGGACTTCAGCACAGTACGTTGGATGAGGGTTTGACATATGATGTGAAGCCGATGGCTATTGTGGACCGGCAGGTTCGAAAGTTGAGGTCGAAGAATATAGCATCGGTGAAGGATCATTGGAGAGGTCATCCAGCCGAGGAGGCTACTTAGGATACCGAGCTAGAGATGTGGAGCAGATATCCTCACCTTATTGAGACTCCAGGTATGATTGTAGACTCATTCGAGGACGAACGTTTGTTTAAGAAGGGGAGAATTTAATGCCCCAGCCGATTGTTTTGAGTATTTTATCCCTGTTTCCTTTATATGATGCTTTACATATGCTTCTTTGCAATTATGAGACTGGTGGGATGGTTTGTTTGGTTTCACGAAAGTTTTAGATTGAATTGGAACACTCAGTCCCAAGGTTAGATGCTTAAGTTGTAAGAGTTTATTGGAGTTTTTTTTTTTTTTGTATACGACCTTGGAATTGTATTTTGATTGTTCCAACAGCTTCGTATGGTGATTTTGGACTTAGGCATATGTCCCGATTTGGATTTGGAGGTTCCTAGGTCATTTTGGCTTGAATTGACGAAAGTTGGAAGGTTGAAGAATTGGAAAGTTGATAGGTTTGATCGAGAGTTGACTTTGATGGTATCAGGTTAGGACGGTGGTTCCGGGAATTGGAATAGGTCCGTTGTGTCTTTTGGGACTTGCATGCAAAATTTGAGGTCATTCCGAGTTGTTTAGGCATGTTCGATGTATGTTTTGAATTTGAAATTTTGGATTAGTTCCTTAGGCATTTATTGAGGTGCAATTCATGGTTTTGATGTTCTTTTGTGTGATTTGAGGCTTCAAGTAACTCTATATTATATTTTGGGATTGTTTGTTGTGATCGGACGGGGTTCCGGGGGCCTCGGGTGTGTTTCGAATGGGTTGTGGACCATTTCACCAAGTTTTGGATTGCGGGTTTCTAATGTCTTATTTTCTTTATCGCGAGCGTGACAAGGCAGTCTCGTTCGCAGAGGGTAATTTGATGGCAGGTGTGTTTGTTCATCACGTTTGCGGAGGTAAGATCACGTTCACGGAGCCGGGGAAACTGTGGCCTTTGCGATCGCAAACTAGGTGTTGCGTTCGCGTAGAAGGAGAGGCTGGTTGGGGCATCAGGATTTTAGCCTTAGCGATTGCGAGTGAAAGACCGCATTCGCATAGGCTCAGAATAGGTGTGCATCACGTTCACGACCAAGATCACACATTCGCGTAGGGCTTTTTTGAGGCAGTGTTTGGATGTGCTTTGCGATCGCGAAGTTGGCCCTGCGATCGCGAACGGAATGTCTGGGCAGACCTTAAGTACTCTATTTTTTAGGGCTTTAGTCATTTGAACATATTTTGAGATATAGAGCTCGGATTTGGACGATTTTGGAGGGGATTTTCACGAATTGGATTGGGGTAAGTGTTTTTTACTCGAATTTGTTTATTATTCATGATTCTAACCTTGAATTTAACGTTTGATTGATGAATCTAAGTGAAGATATTGAGAATTTCAGTAAAAATAATTCTGAAGTATAAATTGATGATTAGAGGGTCTATTAGAGGACAGATTTGGATGAAACACATATATTTGGACTCATATTGGAATGGGTGTTTGGAATTTGTGAGTTTGGTCGGGTTCTAGGGTGGGGGCCTGGGGTTGACTTTGCATAATTGATTCAAGATCTTAGTTTTATCATTTGAAATTGTTTCCTATGGCTTTTATTGATGATATTAAGTTATTTTAGCTAGATTCGAGCCGTCCAAAGGTTGGTTCATGTGGGAAGGGCTTCTTAGAGTACTAATTTAGCTTGCTTGAGCTAAGTATCTTACATATGCTTGGCTGAGGTACTAGTATGTGCTATGGTGGCGCACATATCCAGGGTTGAGCCCATGTGCGTACATCGAGATTTTCATGCTCGGAGTAGTTCTTAGGCTATGATGTGCCTTGGATTGATTTCTAAGCTTCTTGCTGTAATGGTTCTTATAGTTGTACCCATGTTTTGAGCTACTTGAGCCATGTTTGAGGTTACACAGAGGTTAATCTCCTTATTAAACCCGATAATTGCTATTTTTGTGATGTATTTGCCTGATTGGAGCTATGATGACACACTTTGCACATGCATACACCATAGCATGTCACATACACCGGCCTAGGAGTATGAAATTTGATGTTCATTGATCAAGTACATATACTCTTGTATATCTACTTTTTGTGTGATATGAATTGGACCGGTGGCACGTGACTACACCGTGTTGATTGTGATATTGAGCATGTGACTATGCCTGACGAATTGTGAAGCCACGTGACTTCACCGTGCTGATTGCGATATTGAGCATGTGACCATGCCTGACGAATTGTGATATTGAGTCTGTGATCACGCCGGGCAGATTGTGATATTCATCCAGTGACCAAGCCGGGTGAATTGTGATATTGAGCCCGTGACCACACCGGGCAGATTGCACGTGACTATGTCGTGCATCGTGTGGATATGGATCCATGCCCCTAGGGTCACCCTCTTATGTGCCTTCTTGATAGTGTACACGCGGTTTGAGAGACAAGATAGAGCTACATCTCAATCGCAGTATTGGCGTCTCTTTTCGTTTGTACTGTTGTCATTTAGACAGTATTGTTATTTGGTATTTCAGACTTGCATTTCCGTTTTTTAGTTTATGATTCTGTATTTACCAGCTCTAGGAAATTTATTATGTATCAGTGCTATTATGTTATGTTGATGGCTTAGTCTTGTACTATTTTTGCTAATTCAGTATTTTTATATTTCGCTTTTATTATGTTTGGCTTATGTCACGACCCAAAACCCATAATATGTCGTGATGGCACCTAATACCGTTGTGAGGCAAGCCCACAAGTGAAACTACAATTTATTTACCCCCTTTTAACATTTAAAACAAAAATTTTCCTTTAAAAAGAAATACAAGTAAGATCTCATGCAACCGTACATACTTTTTTCTTAATAAAACACCAGCGTGATAAGTACATCCATTGTAGTGATAGAAATGATAAGTACAATAGGATATAAATGCTAAAATTTCCTAAAACTCAGCTCCATAAGTACATGAGCGATCTAGAGAATATACAAAACTAATACAACTACTGTCTGAAAGTGATAGACAGGAATAGTAAACAAGGTAGAGGGAGACTCTGGTGCTGCAGATTGTAGTAAGGCAAGCAGCTTACCACTAAGTCTCCATAGATGATCGGCTACGTGCCCGCGTGACCACTGGTAGTACATGTCTCAATACCTGCACATTCAGTGCAGAAGCACCGCGTGAGTACGGAAAACAACGTGTACCCGGTAAGTATCTAGTCTAACCTCGAAGAAGTAGATACGAGGGATCGACTTGACACTTATTAGAGGTCAAATAATAATATAAATTCAAAAAGTAGACATGGTGAGAGTACAACAAGTAGCAACGAAGCAAATAAAAGTAACTACAGTAAATCCACACATGAGTCTATATCAAATCACTAAACGTATTGTAACCGGTCGTGAAGGCGCTAACTTGATTATTACCAAACCAAATCCAGTTTCGATTATTAAACACAAAGCTACCGAGGCGAACGACCCGATCCCATAAGAATAGTAGTTCTCAGTACTGTCGAGGCGAATGGTTCGATCCCATAAAAATAGTGCTACCAACCTGACAAGGTGAATGGCCTGATCCCATAAGAGTAGTCTTACCAACCTGCCGAGGCGAACGGCCCAAACCCATAAGAGTAGAGAAATTTACCTCGCTCACGGAACCACATGCGAGACGAGAAGACACGGATCTATAATTTATCAAATGTTTCCCAACTTTACCAAAGTAGAGGCTAAGCCGATATCTTCATTCAAAACCTCGATCTCAGTCATAATCAAGAAAATTAATACATGGGATATACATAAATAGGACAATTAGAGATGTGTTGTTAATCTAAGTCTACCTAGACATATCTTTAATATAGCTACGTACGGACTCTCGTCACCTCATGCGTACGTAGCTCCCCACAACAAATAGCACACAACAATTAATACACTTACAGGGGATAAGTTCTCTCTTACAAAGTTAGGCAAGTGACTTACCTCGGTTCCAAGTCCTAAATCCTGCTCTTCAACCTCACTAAAACTCCTCAAACGACGCCAAGGGCTCCGAAACTAACCAAACGTCATATAAACTAATAAATATATGCTCAAAAGTTCATAATTTAGCTATTAGAGTAACTAGCCAACCCAATTTAGAAGAGTCCTAAAATTCACTTCCGGGCCAACGTGCCCGGATTCCGAAAATTTTCGAATATAAATATTACCCATGACTGCACGAACTCAAATATATAATATATTCTCAATTACAGAATCAATTTTTATGGTCAATCTTATTTTTAACAAACCCTAGGTTCCTACAAAATCTCATAATTTTTCCCTTAATTTCATGTAAAATCTACTTATAATCAGTGTATATAACTCAAGAATATATAGGGTTCAGTTACCTCTTGATATTAATGAAAATTTCCCAACAAATGCTCTCAAAATCGCCTAAGTCCAAGTGGAAAATGAGGGAAAAGAGGCTAGGTCCCGTATTAAAAATCAAGTCGGCCTAGTGATCTCTTCTTCGCGATTGCGAAAGGCATAACTTTCCCAAGCAGTGAAGTCCTTCTTCGCGAATGCGAGACAATGTCTCGCGATTGCGAAGGCTTGCCCAGCCGAGCTTCACGAACGTGGTCATCCCTTCACGAACGAAAAGAGCAAATACGACTGACCCACTCTAGGTGCTTTGTTCTACACGAACGCGAGACCTTATACGCAAACACGAAGGATACCAATCCCAGACCTTGGTGATCGCAGCCCTATGAACGCTAATGCGAAGGGCAAAATGCCCAATTCCCTAATTCCTTCTCCGCGAATGCGACTCCACCTCCGCGTTCACGAAGAAGGAAACCAGAACCAGCAACATTAGATTTTCAGACTTAGCTTCGGGTTGTCCGAAATTTAATCGAGCCACCCGGGACCTCGACCAATCGCACCAGAGAGTCTATAAACATAATACAGACCTGCTCGATCCCTCGAAACACGTAAAACAACATCAAAATCAAGAATCGTACCCAAAACCAACTTGAATCAAGTTATTATCTTCAAACTTTTCAATTAGCTCCAAAAGCGTCAGTTCATACTCAGAATACTCGGAATGACACCAAATTTTGCGTACAAGTCATAAATCACCATACCGAACTATTTCCAGGCTCAGATTCCCAAACATACCTCGATAACACCAAAGTCTACTCCAAATCAAATTTAAAAAACTAGAAAACCCTCAATGAACCAACTTTCCACATTAAGCGCTGAAACGCTCTCGCATCACCCAAAACCCGATCCGAACACACGCCCAAGTCCAAAATTATCATATGAACCTATTGGAACCTTCAAATCTGGTTCCGAGGTGGTTTACTCAAAATGTTGACTCAAGTCAAACTTGGCCACCTTAGGCCACTATTAAGGAACTAAGTATTCCGATTTCAACCCGAACCCTTCCAAACCTAAAATAACCCTCCCTGCAAGTCATAAAACAGTAAAAGCACATATAAGGAGTCTTAATTAGGGGAACGGGGATCTAGCAAGCAAAATGACCGGCCAGGTTCTTGCATTCTCCACCTCTTAAACAAACATTCGTCCTCGAACGGGTCTAGAATCATACCTTGAGTGCCGAATAAGTGCGGATATTTGCTCCTCATGTCCTCCTTGGCCTCCCAAGTCACTTCCTCAACTGGTTGACCCCTCCACTGGACCTTTACCGAAGAAATCTTCTTGGACCTCAATTGGCAAACCTGCCTGTCAACAATGGCAACTGGCTCCTCCTCATAACCCAGACTCTCATCTAGTTGAACCGTGTGGTAATCTAACACATACGACCTGTCGGCATGGTACCTCCGGAGCATAGACACGTGGAAGACCAGACGAACTCCCGATAGACTGGAAGGCAAAGCAAGCTCATAAGCAACCTCCCCAACTCGTCTCACCACCTCAAATGGGGCAATAAACCTTGGGCTCAGCTTTCCCTTCTTCCCCAACATCATGATGCCCTTCATCGGCAAAACTTTCAAGAGAACCTTCTCACCCACCATAAATGATAAATCACGCGCCTTCTAATTCGCGTAGCTCTTTTGTCTGGACTGTGCTACGCGAAGCTGCTCCTGAATCAACTTTACCTTCTCCAAGGCCTCCTTTACTAAATCGGTGCCATATAACTTAGCCTCGCCGGGCTAAAATCATCCGATGGATGAACGACATCTTCGACCATATAAAGCCTCAAATAGATCCATCTCGATGCTGGACTGATAACTGTTATTGTAAGAAAACTCGGCCAAGGGAAAGAATCTATCCCACTACCCTCTGAAGTCAATGACACATGCTCTGAGCATATCCTCTAGAATCTGTACTGTCCGCTTTGACTGCCCGTCAGTCTATAGATGAAAGGTTGTGCTAAGCTTACTCGGGTACCCAACTCGCTTTTACTGCTCTCTAAAAATGCAAAGTGAATTGAGGGAATCTATCTAATATGATGGAAACAGGCACATCATGCAACCGGACAATCTCCTGAATGAAATCTGGGCCTACCTCTCTGAAGAGTAAGTAGTCCACCAGAATAAAGTGTGCCGACTTGGTCAGCCTGTCGAAAATGACCCAAACGGCATCAAACATCCTCAACGTCCGCGGCAACCCAACAACAAAGTCCACAGTGATGTGCTCCCACTTCCACTCTAGTATAACTATCTGCTGGAGTAGGCCACCTGGCCTTTGGTGCTCATACTTAATCTACTGGCAATGTAGACATCTTGCTACATATTCAACTATGTCTTTCTTCATCCGCCGCCACCAATTATGCTGCCTCAAGTCACGATACATCTTCGTAGCACCTGGATGAATGGAACCCCGAGAACTGTGTGCCTCCTCAAGAATTTTCTCCCTCAAGTCATTAACATTAAGAACACATAGGAGACCCTGGAGTCGCAAAACACCATCCTCACCGATGGTAACCTCCTCGGCACCACCCTGCAGTACCGTCTATCTAAGAACCAACAAGTACGGATCATCGTACTGACGAACCTTGATCCGCTCAAGTAATGAAGACTAAGCCACAACACATGCAAGAACTCGACAGGACTCTGAAAAATCCAACCTCACAAGTCTCTTAGCTAAGGACTAAACGTCCAAAGTCAATGGCCTCTCCTCTGCCAAAATGAATGCCAAACTACCCATACTCTCGGCCCTTACTGCTCAAGGCACCGGCAACCACATTCGCCTTGCCCGGATGGTAAAGGATGGTAATATCATAGTCCTTCAGTAACTCAAGCCACTTGCGCTATCTCAAATTAAGGTCCTTCTACCTAAACAAATGATGCAAGCGGCGATGATCGGTGTAAACCTCACAGGACACCCCATAGAGATAATGTCTCCAGATTTTGAGAGCATAAACTATCTCGGTCAACTCTAAATCATGCACAGGGTAATTCTTCTCGTGGGCCATCAGCTGACGTGAAGCATATGTAATAACTTGCCCCTCCTGTATCAATACACAACTCAAGCCAATGCGCGAAGCGTTGCAATACACGGTATACATCCCTGAACCGGAGGGCAACACTAACACTGGTGTTGTAGTCAAAGTGGTCTTGAGCTTCTGAAAGCTCGCCTCGCAATCATCGGAAAATATAGTCAAGGGCGCTGCAATAGATGAGAAGCCCTCCACAAACCGAAAATAATAACCTGCAAACCTCAAGAAACTCCTGATCTCGGTCGCTGTGGTAGGACGAGGCCAACCCTGAACTGCCTCAATCTTCCTAGGATCCACCTTAATACCCTCACCTGATATAACATGCCCCAAGAAAGCCAATGCAACCAGAACTCGCACTTGGAGAACATAGCATAAAGCTTCTGTTCCCCCAAAGTCTGAAGCACTAACCTCAAATGCTGCTCGTGCTCCTCCATACTACGTGAGTAGATTAATATGTCATCAATGAAGACAATGACGAATGATTCAAGATACGGCCTGAACACTCGGTTCATCAAATCCATAAATGCCACTGGGGCATTAGTCAAGCCAAAGGACAACACCAAAAACTCATAGTGGGCATATCTAGTCTGAAAAGCCGTCTTCGGAATATAACGAATCTTCAGCTGATGATGCCTAGATCTCAAGTCGATCTTAGAGAACACCCTTGAACCCTACAACTGGTCAAAAAAATCATCAATGCGTTGCAACGAGTATTTATTCTTGACAGTGACTTCGTTCAACTGGCGGTAATCAAGGAACATCCGCATCCCATCCTTCTTCTTCACAAACAACACTGGTGTGCCCTAAGGCGACACTGGATCTAATGAACTCCTTCTCAAGCAACTCCTGAAGCTGCTCCTTTAACTCTCTCTCATCTCCTTGGGAGCCATACGATAAGGCGAACTAGAAATAGGCTGGGTGCCTGGCACCAAATCAATGTCGCAATCGGTATCCCGATCCGGCGGCGTACTTGGTAGCTCAGCAAGAAATACATTGAAAAACTCTCGTACCACCAGCACTAAATCTAACGAGGGAGTCTCTGCAGTAGTATCTCGAACAAAGGCCAAATAGGCCGAACAACCCTTCTCGACCATATGTCGAGCTTTCAAGAAAGAAATAACCCAACTGGATGTACCAACAGACGAACCCCTCTACTCTAATTTCGGCAACTCAGGCATCGCTAAGATAACAGTCTTGGCATAGCAATCAAGAATGGCATGGTACGGGGACAACTAGTCCATGCCTAAGATAACCTCGAATCAACTATATCGACTAATAAAAGATCCACTCTGGTCTCATATCCACAAAAAGCCATTTCACAGGATCAGTAGACCCGACCCACAATAACAGAATCACCCACTGGTATGGACACATATACAGGAATGCCCAAGGACTCACGAGACACATCCAAATAAGGAGCAAATAGAGAAAAAAAACATAAAAGTAAGTAGATCATGGATTAAATAATACTGAGGCATCCTTTCTGCAGAAGGAAATAGTACCTGTGATCACTGCATTGGAGGTGACTGCCTCTGGCCTGGCGGGGAAAGCATAGAATCTAGCCAGAGCACCACCTGACTGGCCTTCACTTCTAGGGCGACCTCTACCCACCTGCCCTCCGCCTCTAGTTGGCTAATCGGGCGGTGTTGTAGCTGGTGCATTAATCATGGGCCGATGGTCTTGCTGCTCGGCCTTGCCCTGAAGTCTGGGACAAAACCTCTTCACGTGGCCAAGATCCCTGCACTCGAAACAACCTCTCGGAGTATTGGGCTGCTGACCTGAAGTCTGACCCTGATGGCTTGAATACCCACTAGAGGAACCCTGAATAGCTGGCGGACGGTAAGTACTCTCTGGAATGGCACTGAAGTAGGGTCAAGCTGGAGCACTCCGAGCAAACGGTGGTACTGACAGCATGGGCCTACTAGGATGACCCCTCATAAGCTGACCTCTACCCTCGGGTGGGGCCCCCCTGAATCCTCCAAACTGCCGGAGCCGCTTGTCCCTCGGTGCAAACTCTCCACCGTGGTTATGAATACACTCGATCCTCCGAGCTATATCCACAACCTGATGAAAGGGAGTCCCTATCTCTGCCTCACGGGCCATAGAAACTTGAATCTCAGGGTGCATACCTGCAATGAAACTCTGCACCCTCTCTGCGTCTGTTGGGAGAATAATAGCTGCATGGAGAGACAAGTTAGTAAATCTCGCCTCATAGTCGGTCATAGACATATGACCCTGACGGAGTCGCGCAAACTGACCTCTCGCTCCTCTCGCTCCAAAGGTGGTATGTACTTCTCCAAGAACAGATGTGTAAACTGATCCCAAGTCAAGGGAGGTGAACCTGCTGGCCTGCTAAGAAGGTAAGACTGCCACCATCTGTGGGCCTTGCCCTCAAGCTAAAAGGTGGTGAAGTCCACCCCGTTGCACTCTAATATCCCCACGTTCCGTAGCCTATCCTTGCACCGGTCAATGATATCCTAGGGGTCCTCTGACCGCTCACCCCCAAAGTTAAGGGGGCGAAGTCTAGTCCATCTGTCCAGCCGCTTCTGCTGATCAACGGTCATGACTGGTACAGACTCTGGCACAGCCCCTGCAACTGGCTAGGCCCCGCCCGTAGGTAGTGCACCTGTGGTCTGATAAACGGCAGCATTGTGCCCCGGAGCCTCAGCAGTAAGGGTCTGAGCTCCCCCTCCTGCCTGAGATGTGGCAGGGTCTGCTGGAAATAAACCAGCATGCGTCATAGAGTCCATGAACCGCAGCATACAGCCCATGACCTCCTGGAATCCCGGTGCAGTCATGAAATCTGTTGGGGCTAGCTCAGTTGCTGGCGCCTCATCATGCTCCTCAATAACAGGATCCTACACTGGATCCGCTGGTTGTACAATGGGAGCAACTCTAGGAGGCCCTCATCCTCTGACAGGAGCTGGAACCCTCCCCTGGCCTCTACCTCGGCCTCTAGCAACAGGGGGAGCAGCTCCTCTACCACCTTGTATATCCGCCGCTCGCATTCTCACCATCTGTGAGAGATCACTAGAAAGATACTTAGCACAATATCAACTGAGTAATAGGAGATGAAGAAAGAGAAGTTTCCTAACACCCTATAGCCTCTCGAAGATAAGTACGGACGTCTCCGCACCGATCTGCTAGACTCCACTAGGCCTGCTCATAACTCGTGAGACCTATGTGAACCTAAAGCTCTGATACCAAGCTGTCACGATCCAAAACCCATAATAGGTCACGATGGCACTTAACGTCTCCGTTAGGCAAGCCCACAAGTGAAACTACAATTTATTTGCCCTCTTTTAACATTTAAAACAAAAGTTTTCCTTTAAAAAAAAAAATAAAATAAATAAGATCTCATGAAACCGTACATACTCTTTTCTTAAAAGAATACCAGCATGAGAAGTACATCCACTGCAGTGATAGAAATATTATGTACAGCAGTACATAAATGCAAAAAGTCCCCAAAACCCGGCGCCACAAGTACATGAACGATCTAAAGAATATACAAAACTAATACAATTATTTTCTGAAAGTGAAGTCTCCATAGACGATCGGCTACGCGCCCTCGTGACCAGTGGTAGTACCTATCTCAGTACCTGCCCATTCAGTATAGAAGTGTAGCGTGAGTACAGAAAATAACTCGTACCCAGTAAGTATCTAGCCTAACCTCGAAGAAGTAGTGACGAGGGGTCGATTTGACACTTACTAGAGGTCAAATAATAATATGAATACATAAAGTAGACATGGTGAGTGTACAACAAATAGCAATGAAGCAAATAGTAACTATCATAAATCCACACATGATTCTATATCAAATCGATAAATGTATCATAACCGGCCGTGAAGGCGCTAAATCGATTATTACCAAACCAAATCCAGTTCCAATTATTAAGCACGAAGCTGCCGAAGCATCCAATCCCATAGGAATAGTGGTACTTAGTACTGCCGAGGCGAACGGCCCAATCCCATAAGAGTAAAGAAATTTACCTCACTCGCGGGAGTACAGGCGAGACGAGGAGACACGAATCTATAGTTTAATAAATGTTTCCCAACTTTACCAAAGTAGATGCTAAGCCGATATCTTTATTAAAAACCTCGATCTCAGTCATAATCAAGAAAACTAGTACACTGGATAGGCATAAATAGCGCAATTAAAGGCATGTTGTGAATCTAAGTCTACCCGGACATATCATGAATATAGCTACATACAGACTCTCGTCACCTCGTGCATACCTAGCTCCCCGCAACAAATAGCACATAAATATTGATACACCTAAAGGGGATAAGTTCCTTCTTGCAAGGCTAGGCAAGAGACTTACCTCGGTTCCAAGTCCTCAATCCGGCTCTTCAACCTCACTAGAACTCCTCAGACGACGCCGAGGACTCCGAAATTAACCAAAAGTCATATAAACTAATAAATATATGCAAAAGTTCATAATTTCTCTATTAGAGTAATTACCCAACCCAATTTGGAAGAGTCCTAAAATTTACCCCCGGGCCCGTGCCCAGATTTCGAAAATTTTTGAATATAAATGTTAGCATAACCTCACGAACTCAAATATATAATTTATTCCCAATTACATAAATAATTTTTCTAGTCAAATCTTATTTTTACCAAACCCTAAGTTCCAATAGAATCTCACAATTTTTCCCTTAATTTCACGTTGAATCTACCCATAATCTGTGTATTTAACTCAAGAATTGACAGGGTTCACTTACCTCTTGAAGTTGATGAAAATCCCCTACAAAATCCTCTCAAAATCGCCCAAGACCAAGTGAAAAATGTGGAAAAAAAGGCTAAATCCCGTATTAAAAATTAAGTCTGCCCAGTGATCTCTTCTTCGCGATGGCGGAAGAAGCCTAACGATCGCGAAGGCATAACTGGCCCAGGCAGTGAAGTCCTTCTTCGATAACGCGAGGCAGTCTCATGATCGCGAAGGCTTGCCTAGCCTGAGCTTCGCGAATGTGGTCATCCCTTCGCAAACGTGAAAAGCAAAGGCGACTGACCCACTCTAGGCCCTTTGTTATACGCGAACACAGGACCTTATACGCGAATGCGAAGGCTACCAGTCTCAAACCTTCGCGAACGCGACCCCATGAATGTGAAAGCGAAGGGCAAAATGCCCAGTTCTCTAATTCCTTCTCCGCGAACGCGACTCCACCTCCGCGTTAGCGAACAAGGAAACCAGAACCAGCAACATCAGATTTTCAAACATAGCTCCAGGTGGTCTAAAATTCACCCGAGCCACCCGGGACCCCAACCGATCGCACCAACGAGTCCATAAACATAATACGGACCTACTCGAACCCTCAAAACACGTAAAACTACATCGAAATCAAGAATCATACCCCAAAACCAACTGGAATCAACTTATAAACTTCAAACTTTTCAATTAGCTCCGAACGTGTCGAATCATACTTACTATTCGGAATGACACCAAATTTTTTGTACAAGTCATAAATCAGCATAAGGAACTATTCCCAGGCTCGGGATCTCAAACGGACCTTGATAACACCAAAGCCTACTCGAAACCAAATTTAAAGAACTAGAAAACCTTCAATGAACCAACGTTCCACATTAAGTGCCAAAACACTCTCGGATCACCAAAAACCCGATCCGACCACACGCCCAAGTCCAAAATCATCATACGAACCTTTTGGAACCTTCAACTCCCGGTTCCAAGGTCGTTTACTCAAAATGTTGACTAAAGTCAAACTTGTCTACTTTAGACCACTATTAAGGAACTAAGTGTTCCGATTTCAATCCGAACCCTTTCAAACCTAAACCAACTCTCTCCGCAAGTCATAAAACAGTAAAAGCACATACAAGGAGTCTTAATTAGAGAAACGGGGATCTAGCAAGTAAAACGATCGGTCGGGTTGTTACACCTTACCTAGCAAGTGAATTAGCCGCCATCACAATCGGTTGGCGGTTTTGGGTCGTAGAATTTCACTCAGTGCTGGACTCAAAGCTACTGCACCTAATTTCCTGGACCGTAGGACAGTGTATGTAGCTGCAACAGATAAAACAGCAGCTACACTGGAATGGACAACGAAAGGACTGACTAGGCATCTAAGTGTGTCACAAAAAGGCAAAACATGAAGTAACGCAAAGTGTAGGTAACAGAGGAGAGCTATCTTCAACATCACCATTACATGAAAGCATTAATAAAGGAGACTCAAGACTGTACTGGAGGAATCTTTGGACTACAATCCTGGAAACTCTTTGGACAAGGAAATGTTTCAGAGAAAAAGATTTCAGGTTTGAAGCCTTTAAAGGATGCGCATGTTACTTGCTGGCATTAGCCACTACAGAGCTCTCCACTGTATCATTTAGGCTTGACAGAAATTTGAAGCTGAATACCAAGAAAAAGATCGGGTTTGAAGCTTGTACCAGACTGTCAACAAGCTCTATAGCATGACGATCAGCAATGCGCTTCCCTATTTCTCTACTTTCTTTTCCTTTGTGTACTTAGGATGCTTGAGAATGAAAATTTGGTTATCCAGACCGATACAGTTCAAGGGTAATTGCATTTTGCAGCACTTTGTATCAATATCCACAGATTAGAACTACAATTTTACTTTGAACCAATGCTTACTAAGGTTCCAAATAATATTGGAGTACAAGTTTTAGAATTCTATGATATTCCTTATACATGTGTGTAGTGGCTGAAGGTGACACATTTCACATTAACAATAATTTAATTACAGTACTGCTGCATTTTATACTATGAAATGAACAGTATTAAATAAAAATTCCAGTAGAGTTTCGTCAAGTATAACTCACTCCAATCAACCAAAAACATGGAAAATCAAGGGCTGGAAACTTTTTGATAGTTTAGCAAGTATGCTTTAAAGTGTAGTTCCTCATTTTCCTCATCTTCCAGAGCGTATTTTCAGTTCAAGGCCCTGCTGATTTAAGAATGGTAAATGCAGTAGATTGAAGAAAAAGTCAATGTGACAACAAACATCCATGTGACATCTAAGTTCTGCAGTACTTATGTGCTTTTCTATTTGGATCCTTCTTTTGGTGAATCTTCCTCTGATGACTTGGGCGTCGGAAGGGCTGTCAGCTTACCAAATGACTCTTTAGCATCTCCGAAGAAGTCCTTGACCTTATCAATGACTGTTTTAAGCTGATCCGGGGTCGGAAGCTGAAAGAATTATATGAAGATTTTGAAAGATGTCATCTAGCGGAAAGCAGAACAACATGCTGCTACTCTAAGAAAGGCATATAATATCATTACTGAGTACTGCTAGTACCAATTCCATGTTGTTGTCTAAAATTTTCAGACAAATTTGTTCTGCAAATTGAATGCCTCTTAGCAAAACCTTAATTGTTAAGGTAGCTACATGGTACAGATTCTTTGGACAAATCCAATTTGATTGGTTAATAGATGCAATAATATGCTTTCCGGAAATAGCGAGTTACTCAATGTAGAAGAGAGCATTCAACATAATTAGAAGCCTATGCTCATATACAGAGGAAGTGCAATAAAAGATTAATATTTTAGACCATAAAGGAGTGCAAAACTGAGAAACTCCTGGAAATTACGCTGATTCTGAGACATAATTCTTTAAATAGATAAACCACAAAGCTGTACTAAAGATTAGAGATTGATTTATCCTTTTTCGTAGAAAAAAGAACTGCAGCACCCAATAGCAAAAGTCTTCTGTTCTTAAGATTTTGTTTATTATATCCCGCCAACTATGATTGCTGTATAGTAAAGCCTAGAACAACTGTCAGTTCCGTACCTCAATCACATCTGTAGTAGAAAGGGCAGCCCTCAAATTGTTATTCTCCTGCGAATTAGACAGAACCAATTTTTTTCAGATATTTCTTTTAAATGTGTCCTACAAATTAGCAAGAACGCGTAAGAAAACAAAGAATCAATACTGAATGGTGCAGAGACTAAGAACATTACAACAAGTTTGTATCCATATCTAAATTCTGTCGCCGACTTCAATACACGATGCTGTTTCATTGCCAATTTCTCTATATTCTTTTCATCCTGTTCCAAGTAGAAACGGAAGTTACAGTATCTCAGAAACAATGACATAACCCCAAAGAATTAATGTCAATTAACATCACAATATTGTCAGGCTCATATTGTTGATCATTTACTCATTTTTCTAGTGCATCTTAGATTTCAAGGTAGGATTAATATCATAAGCTTTGCCTTGTTATGAACTCTCGGACCATGTGGGTGGCTTCGCTGAGCAATTTCATCTTGGTTTCAGTTTATTTATATCTACCCAGAAGAATAATACTCGTTTATCAGGAAAATGCATGTTTGATAGACAAATCATCGTTTCAGATGGATTGCGCACCTGATGCAATGCCATAACCTTGAAAGCAATCATCAACCGTGATGATTGTACAAGCATTAAGAATTTGCTTAGAAGCCCAAAGTACAGTTTTTAGCTCATTATCTCCCGGGTGATTGAAGAAAGTGAGCATGACATAAACCAAATTACTGCTATCTCTTATAAAGGATCAAGAAACTGGATACTAACAGGGGACTGAGGTTAAACTAGTTGTTTCACAGGCACTTACATTGTATATCACTGCCGCGAGATTCCTAGCTAGAGTATCTTTGTATATATATTTCCCTATGAAGTTGTCTTTTGCAGCAACCATTATTTTTGCAGTTGTGCCACCGGTTACAATATTCAGGGGGTACCAAAGATAAACCTGTCCCAAGGAATAAAACAAAACACTAATTAGATTTTGCACAAGCTAAAATGTTAATAAGCAAGAATATGTGAAGGAAGAAATGCGAACAAAACCGCAAAGTTTTAAACTTTAAAGTAGTCATGAGCTGGGAACTGCCAACATTCATTTCAAAGTCAATTCCATTCGAACTCCTATAGGAAGCAATGAAGGATATGGTGAGTTGAGATGATAAAAACACAGCAGAATGTGAGGATCAACTAGTAGATGATTACTTCAATTGAAAGATTGAGTAGCCTTAGCTAATCAGATGCAACTAGTCCTTTCACTTGATTTCAAATCCAACCATCTTACTAACTCATAAAGCTTTGAATATTCAACACGAAATCTTACTTGTCGTTTTGGAAGCTCTGACACGAACAGAAATATATACTTACAAGACTCGCTGACTTATCAAAAAGAAAAAGATACAAGACTAGGCATCGCCTTGGTGCAACAGGAAGTGCAAAGGAACAAACATTACTCTCGCAACAACAACTACGCCTCAATCCCAAGCAAGTTGGGAGGGGTATGACCATATTGCTCCATTTTAGGCCAAATTTGTATTGTGAGGATTCAGCATCATAAAATGACTAGCTTTCCATGAACTGTTAGCCTAGCGCAATGTGAGCAAGCTCAAACTTTACTCTCCCAATTGACAAAAGGTCACTAATCTTTATCGCTTTATCGCATATAGTCTCAAACTACAGCATAGAGTAATAAAATAAGAATCATACTTATAGTAAGTAAAATTAAAGGACAAAAGATATATGAGGGAGAAGTAGTAACATTGGCCATGCGAACAAAGATAACGAATTTGGGGTTGCCATCATCTTCAATCTTGGGGATAGGAGGAGCCATGCGTTGGTACTGACGAGCTGCCATTCCTCCTTTCTTTCCTTTTGCTTCAACCACTAACAATCTTCCACCATGTAACTGCCTCTGCTTCTGAGTTGTTGTTGTTCTTGAGGAGAAAACTGAATGTTTAACAATTGAAAAATCTTCATGGGTTCTTGAATTTGAAAGGGGTAATCTAACCAGTGGATTCAAAGACATAGCCACTTCCATATTCCTTACAATTTTTCTGCTACTATGATTTTTCCTTTTTTTTTTTTTTTATAGTCTACAGTTTTTGAGGTATTTTTGCAACTGCTTGTGAGGATTGAGATTCTTGGATCACCTTATCCACAAATTTCTTTTTTGTTTAATAAATATGTTCCGTACACGTGGCATGGTACTATATTAACAATTCAACTAAAAACGTTATTTTAAACTTTTATTATCGAATCTTGGATTTAAATTTTTTCTTTTTTGAGTTTGTAAGTATGAGATTATTCGTCCAAACTTAAAGTACGTAATTTTTTTTGTGTAAACATAATTATTAGTGAAAGAGCTTGAACTTCTTTTATCCATATATCTTTAAAAAATTCGTTTTTTTCTACTTTATTACGAGTTTTTTTTTTCCGAACAATTTTTCTCTTAGTCTCAAATTCATAATTTTTGTATTTTAAGTTAATCTTTTCTTTGTTCTTTATTAAGTTCCCCTTTTCTTTAACATGTTTAGTATTTCTTTTCTTTTTTTCCCTTAACAATTGATAAGTCAATGAATGGCAGCTGAAATTTTAACATCATACAGATTTTTAATTTAAATTTTACAAATATTATTTTCCTTTCTTTTGAATTTTAGATATCATACGTTAATTCAATCTGATCTTATTGTTTTCACTAAGCATTAAATATATATTCTCCACGTTTAATAGGAATATATAGAAAACTTAGAAACCTACTTGAATCCAAAAGGACTTTCTAGAGAGAGAAGTTGCAGCTTCTCGCTAACTTTCCTCTTCTCTATCGGCTAATCTCTCTTTAATGGCTCTTTCTATCTCCCCCTTTCTCTCGATCAATTTTCCAACAAGATCCACGTATTTCGAACGGTGGACCTACCAACCCCCTCCTACCCCTTCCATCATGCCCAACAAACATTTATGCCTCGGAGCGATCAATTATTATCATCCAATCAACAAAATTTCTCTGCCATAAAGTCCTTAAATACGCGTAATTGACCAAATTTCACCAATAATTTTAAAAACACACAACAAGGGAATTTTCCTCCTCTAAATCTAGAAGGGAATAACCTATAAGGCTCCTTACTTACTACTGCTATTAATGGAGTTATCTCTCAAACAGGAAATTTTGGTACTGGATCTTCAACCCAAACCTCCTATAAAGGTATGTTTAGAAATGCATATAAAAGGGGTAGCGTTATTCTCATTAGATATGTTCGAATAACCATAAATATTCACACGTTGGCAGTTGTTCATCCTCCTAAAGGGTCCCTGGGTATGACTGAGAAGTTTATAGCCAGATTTTTTTGGTCTGGCCTAGAAGAGGGGAAGATATCATTGGGTCTCCTGGTCTAAATTTTGTTTCCCTATGAAGAGAGGGGAGCTAACTTCAGAAGACTTGAAGATATTAACCATGCTTCACGGCCAAACGACGGTGGAACCTTAGAACCACTAATTTTATGGCCACAATTTATGAAAGCCAAATACTTTGGAGCATCCTGTCAACATCCGATGGAGGAATGGACAATCTCATAGTTGGAAGGCCATGTGTAATTTGAAGAGTAAAACAGAGTCTTGCATTCAATGGCATTTGAAAAAAAGGAATATAAACTTTTGATTTGACAACTGGTCCAAGCTTGGTCCTCTGCACGATAGAATGGGAGATGTTATTTTACCTGATAATATAAGGTCAATGAAGTTCTAAATGATGGTCACTAGGACTGGTCTACTATAAACATCCAGTCTCCTAATAATGTGAAAGACCTGATTTCAGCACTACAAATCAATCTTCATCGGAATGCAAATGACACCCCAATCTAGAATGAAACTCAAATATTTACACTTTGGCAGTTGTTCATCCTCCTAAAGGGTCCCTGGATATGACTGAGAAGGCTGTAGCTAGGTTTTTCTGGTCTGGTCAAGAAGAGGGGGAAGACATCATTGGGTCTCCCGGTCTAAATTGTATTTCCCCTATGAAGAGGGGGGAGCTAAGTTAATAAGACTTGAAGATATTAACCGTGCTTTCACGGCCAAACAACGGTGGAACCTTAGAACCACTGATTTCTTATGGACATAATTCATGAAAGCCAAATACTTTGGAGCATCCTGTCTAGCTCCGTTGGAAGAATGGACAATCTCATAGTTGGAAGGCCATGTGTAATCTGAAGAGTAAAATGGAGTCTTGCACTCAAGGGCATTTGAAAAAAGGGAATATCAACTTTTGGTTTGACAACTGGTCCAAGCATGGTCCTCTGAATCATAGAATAGGAGGTGCTATTTTACATGATAATACAAGGTCAATGAAGTTCTAAATGAGGGTCACTGGGACTGGTCTACTTTAAACATCTAATCTCCTGATAATGTGAAAGACCCGATTTCAGCACTTCAAATCAATCTTCATCGGAATGAGAATGACACCCCAATCTGGAATGAAACTCAAACATTCACACTTTGGCAGTTGTTCATCCTCCTAAAGGGTCCCTAGATATGACTAAGAAGTTTATAGCCAGGTTTTTCTGGTCTGGCCAAGAAGAGGGGGAAGATATCATTGGGTCTCCTGGTCTAAATTGTGTTTTCCCTATGAAGAGGGGGGAGCTAACTTAATAAGACTTGAAGATATTAACACAACGGTGGAACCTTAGAACCACTAATTTCTTATGAACACAATTCATGAAAGCCAAATACTTTGGAACATCTTGTCTAGCTCCGTTTGAGAAATGGACAATCTCATAGTTGAAAGGCCATGTGTTATCTGAAGAGTAAAATGGAGTCTTGCACTCAAGGGCATTTGAAAAAAGGAAATATCAACTTTTGGTTTGACAACTGGTCCAAGCTTGGTCCTCTGAATAATAGAATAGGAGGTGCTATTTTACATGATAATACAAGGTCAATGAAGTTCTAAATGATGGTCACTAGGACTGGTCTACTTTAAACATCCAGTCTCCTGATAATGTGAAAGACCCGATTTCAACACTTCAAATCAATCTTCATCGGAATGAGAATGACACCCCAATCTGGAATGAAACTCAAATATTCACACTTTAGTAGTTGTTCATCCTCCTAATGGGTCCCTGGATATGACTAAGAAGTTTATAGCCAGGTTTTTCTGGTCTGGCCAAGAAAAGGGGGAAGATATCATTGGGTCTCCTAGTCTAAATTGTTTTTTCCCTACGAAAAGGGGGGAGCTAACTTAAGAAGACTTGAAGATATTAATCGTGCTTTCACGGCCAAACAACGGTGGAACCTTAGACCCGCTAATTTCTTATGGACATAATTCATGAACGCCAAATACTTTGGAGCATCCTGTCTAGCTCCGTTGGAGGAATGGACAATCTCATAGTTGGAAGGCCATGTGTTATCTGAAGAGTAAAATGGAGTCTTGCACTCAAGGGCATTTGAAAAATGGGAATATCAACTTTTGGTTTTACAACTGGTCCAAGCTTGGTCCTCTGCATAATAGAATGGGAGGTGCTATTTACATGACAATACTAGGCCTATGAAGTTCTAAATGATGGTCACTAGGACTGGTCTACTTTAAACATCCAGTCTCCTGATAATGTGAAAGACCTAATTTTAATACTTCAAATCAATCTTCATCGGAATTTGAATGACACCCCAATCATGAATGAAACTCAAATATTCACACTTTGGCAGTTGTTCATCCTCCTAAAGGGTCCCTTGATATGACTGAGAAGTTTATAGCCAGATTTTTTTGGTCTGGCCAAGAAGAGGGGGAAGATATCATTGGGTCTCCTGGTCTAAATTGTGTTTTCCCTATGAAGATGGGGGAGCTTACTTCAGAAGACTTGAAGATATTAACCGTGCTTTCACGGCCAAACAACGGTGGAACCTTAGAACCACTAATTCTTATGGACACAATTCGTGAATGCCAAATACTTTGGAGCATTCTGTCTAGCTCCGTTGGAGAATGGACAATCTCATAGTTGGAAGGCCATGTGTAATCTGAAGAGTAAAATAGAGTCTTGCATTCAAGGGCATTTGTAAAAAGGGAGTATCAACTATTGGTTTGACAACTGGTCCAAGCATGGTCCTCTGAATCATAGAATAGGAGGTGCTATTTTACAAGATAATACAAGGTTAATGAAGTTCTAAATGAGGGTCACTAGGACTGGTCTACTTTAAACATCTAATCTCCTGATAATGTGAAAGACCCGATTTCAGCACTTCAAATCAATCTTCATCGGAATGAGAATGACACCCCAATCTGGAATGAAACTCAAACATTCACACTTTGGCAGTTGTTCATCCTGCTAAAGGGTCCCTGGATATGACTAAGAAGTTTATAGCCAGGTTTTTCTGGTCTGGCCAGGAAGAGGGGGAAGATATCATTGGGTCTCCTATTCTAAATTGCTTTTTCCCTACGAAGAGGGGGGAGCTAACTTAAGAAGACTTGATGATATTAACCGTGCTTTCACGGCCAAACAACGGTGGAACCTTAGACCCACTAATTTCTTATGGACACAATTCATGAGAGCCAAATACTTTGGAGCATCCTGTCTAGCTCTGTTGGAGTAATGGACAATCTCATAGTTGGAAGGCCCTGTGTAATCTGAAGAGTAAAATGGTGTCCTGCACTCAAGGGCATTTGAAAAAAGGGAATATCAACTTTTGGTTTTACAACTGGTCCAAGCTTGGTCCTCTGCATAATAGAATGGAGGTGCTATTTTACATGATAATACAAGGTCAATGAAGTTCTAAATGAGGGTCACTTGGACTGGTCTACTATAGACATCTAGTCTCCTGATAAAGTGAAAGACCCGATTTTCAGCACTTCAAATCAATCTTCATCGGAATGAGAATGACACCCCAATCTGGAATGAAACTCAAACATTCACACTTTTGCAGTTGTTCATCCTCCTAAAGGGTCCCTGGATATAACTGAGATGTTTATAGCCAGGTTTTTCTGGTCTGGCCAAGAAGAGGGGGAAGATATCATTGGGTCTCCTGGTCTAAATTTTGTGTTCCCTATGAAGAGGGGGGATCTAACTTAATAAGACTTGAAGATATTACCCGTGCTTTCACGGCCTAACAACGATGGAACCTCAGAACCTCTAATTTCTTATGGACACAATTCATGAAAGAAAAATACTTTGAAACATCTTGTCTAACTCCGTTGGAGGAATGGACAATCTCATAGTTGGAAGGTCATGTGTTATCTGAAGAGTAAAATGGAGTCATGCACTCAAGGGCATTTGAAAAAAGGAAATATCAACTTTTGGTTTGACAACTGGTCCAAGCTTGGTCCTCTGAGTAATAGAATAGGAGGTGCTATTTTACATTATAATACAAGGTCAATGAAGTTCTAAATGATGGTCACTAGGACTGGTCTACTTTAAACATCCAGTCTCCTGATAATGTGAAAGACCCGATTTCAACACTTCAAATCAATATTCATCGGAATGAGAATGACACCCCAATCTGGAATGAAACTCAAATATTCACACTTTAGTAGTTGTTCATCCTCCTAATGGGTCCCTGGATATGACTAAGAAGTTTATAGCCAGGTTTTTCTGGTCTGGCCAAGAAGAAGGGGAAGATATCATTGGGTCTCCTAGTCTAAATTGTTTTTTCCCTACAAAAAGGGGGGAGCTAACTTAAG
>MCJB01000480.1:0-18680 GCA_002018475.1 Nicotiana obtusifolia | reverse complement strand
GGTCCAAAAGGGGGGAGGGTATACGGGCTTCCCGCTAAGCAATTCTACCGCTATAGGTGTGGAATGCACGGAATAGGCAGTTCATCCGGAGGGGAGTCGCTTGATGGGAAGACCCTCGCCTCTATGCGGGCCCATGTAGAAAAGCTCACATCCGAGCTAGAAGTTGCAAAGCAAAGAGAGAAGGAGAGAGAAGAAAGAGAGAAGGAGAGAGAACAAAGAGAGAAGGAGAGAGAAGAAAGAGAGAAGAAGAAAGAAAAACGTAGAGATGCTCAGTATGCTGCTCTACGAAACCAGATCAAATCTCTCTTGGCTTCTGGCTCTTTTTCAATTTCCCCGTCACCTGAATCATCGCCGGATGGTGTGGAATGTGATGACACTTCATCCGGCGATGACGATGACGATGTAGACATTAGTAATCGTTAAATTGTAATAACAACTTATATAATGTATAAGTTCATTTGAACTTCAAACCTTATTGTTGTTTAATGTTGTTGTTTAATATGTTGTTTATTGTAGTTGTTATTCTTGTTGTTGTTTGTTGTAGTTGTTCTTGTCGTTGTTGTTGTTTTAATGGCAAAAAATGCTTCTTTTAGGAATTTGGTAAAACTGGCAGGTGGTGTAGCTGCCAAAACAGGCAGTTTCTGGAAAAAATATACCACAAAAAGCGACCAACTTTGGCCGCCAATTGGTCGCTATTTTGCTGGAAAAAAAATTGATTCAGCACAATAGCGACCAAAGTTGGTCGCTTCTGGAAAAATAAATAAAATTAAAATACTACATAAGCGACCAACTTTGGTCGCTTATGTAGTATTTTAATTTTCTGTATTTTTCCATAAGCGACCAAAGTTGGTCGCCTATAGAAAAATACAGAAAATTAAAATACTAAATAAGCGACCAAAGTTGGTCTCTTATTTAGTATTTTAATTTTATTTATTTTTTCAGAAGCGACCAACTTTGGTCGCAAATGGAAAAATAAATAAAATTAAAATACTAAATAAGCGACCAACTTTGGTCGCTTATGTAGTATTTTAATTTTATTTATTTTTCCATTGGTGACCAACTGTGGTCGTTTAGTTCAGATTTTAATTTTCTGAATTTTTCAGTGGGCGACCAAAGTTGGTCGCTATTTGACGACCAACTTTGGTCACTAACAATGAGTGACCACCTGAATACTGACCAGACCATTGTGGTCGCTTTTTGGTCGCTTTTGGGCTGATAGGGACCAACTTTGATCGCTTTTTTCGGTCGCTTTTTACCTGATTTTTAGTAGTGTCATCTTCTGGGTTCTTTGATGAGCTTTTACTACAAGTATACTAGACCTTCTTATCTTTTGTGTTTTATGGCTGCTACTAATGCGAGAAGAGTTCGTTTCTTGGACTCTCTCCATCAGTCCTTTAAATCACAGTGAAACAAAGAAGAAGAGGCTCCCAAATTGGCTTGCTCATATCTTATGCCTAGGATTAATTGAAGTTGGTCTACCTTTTTGCTATACATATATGCCACGTATTGAGGGATAAGGTGATTCTTGAATGGCTTCATACCACATTTATACTCTAGAGTTCATCTAAAGTTCTTTCGTAAATGATATTTGCTCACTATCCCATTTTCTCATTTTTGTGCTACAATGTAGTTCTCTCTGTTATGGCTTTCATCTACTAACAGTGAAGCCATTGTTCCTAGAAGTTGAAATAGGTAACTCTATTTAATTAGATCACGACATTATATGCAGCTGTCCTCTTGCCCAACAAGAAAAAATGAAGCAAAAAAAAGACACTACTGAAACATACAGTTAATATATCAGAACGTTACCTGTTGGTTCTTCTTTTCCATTCTGATAATTTGTATTACACACATGTGCTAAGACATTTTTTACTTTTGTATTTTTCAGATTAGCTTGTTGTCTGAGCCATAAGGCAAAAATATTCTGCTTCCTAAGAACACAACTATCAGGAAGCTGGTAGAATTGCAGCTACAAAAAGCACATCCACATTGTATATTTATTAGTTTCATTTCAATTTGACTTTTGATGTAGCTTAAAAGGTAATCAATTTGTATTCTTAGTTTTGAAACATTTTGAATAAATTGTATAGATTTCTTCTAGCTTTGTTTCATGACATGTAAACAAAAGTTTTTTTTATGTTAAATATAAAAATAATAAGGTTCTTGGGCCTGAGCACTGCCCGGGCTACCTCCGATTAGTGGAGTATATAAGTGAGAACACGAGATCCTCGGAGGAGCTTTTTCTGTTGATGTTATTTATTTGTTCTAGATTTATGTTTGAAAATTGTCGTTTTAAACGACAGCGAACAGAAGCCCCTATAGCTCAGTGGTAGAGCGCCAGTCTTGTAAACTGGAGGTCTGTAGTTCGATCCTGCATGGGGGCAAATTCAAGAATTTGTTTTTTCCTGGCTACGGTTAGTTTTTTTGCATATGGAACTTAAAACTCACGAAACTAATGTTTCTTTGCATATGTAATCAAACATCACATAGTACCATCAATTCAAGAACAAAGAGATACCATGCTAACACTACTTTTACCAATCTAGAAAGCAATCTTATCCTCCACGTGGCTACTCTCCTCTTTTCCCAATTGTGTAAACTCTTTAAAACACTAGCCTTTTGTCTTTGAACATCGTTTTACCTTTAAAGTACAAACTAGAGTAGGTAAGCATTGACAAAAATGAAACCAGTGGGTCTTTATATGAAAAGAATTCCTGTGTGAACTTAAAAAATTAAAACTATTGCATCATAAGAATTGTTAATGCGTTGAAATTGCAAGCTTCAGCGTCTGCTTTATTTGTTTGCCTTCTTTTTCTTTTTTTCTTTTTTTGTGGTTTTTTGTCCCCCCCAAAAAAAAGAAATAGAGAAAACGGAAACAAAACACAGAAGATACATACTTTTTTTGGTTTCATTTTCCTTTCACATTCAGAACTGCTTAATCAAAAGGCAATGAGATTGTACTAATCATTACCAGAGCCACACATGAGATCAACTTCCCAAGAGGTTGTATTTCAGTTGAGATGCAAGCAAAAATCCACCCTTCTGTTTACCCTTAATTACGAATAACAATTAAATTTATATGTGATTTTAAGGATATGTGACTCGGTTTAAGGGTAAACAGTTTGGCGCCCACCGTGGGGCTAAGGAAAACAGTGAACGTTTGATACAGTTTTTTGTCACACACACTATTTTACGCTTGTTCTTTGCAGAATCTTTTGGTTTCAGATTATAACGCAACCATGTCGCACTCACAATCTGTGTCTCAGTTCGTCGATGGCGAGTTTGACCCCCAGGGCAAAAACAACAATGTGATGCCCGATAATAAAATTCCAGTCGACGCCAATTCTCAAATGGCGATCGATGTGGATCAGACTTTTGGCCCGTCGAACAGTGTTCAAAGAGAATACCTCTCAACAGCTCAAAACAACGAGGGAGACGGGATTAGTCTCAAAATGATATTTGACATGTTACAAGCCCAGCAAACGGCCATCGCTCAATTGCAAAGTCGCAGCCAAGTTTCGAATAGGGTTGAAGCCGGCCTTTCTCGGGAAGTCATCCCCAAAACCGAACCAGTCATGGCTGAACCGAACGAAAACGGATCGGGGAAAAATTCCGGGATCATGAAGATGCTTGAAGAACTGACCAAGCGAGTCGAGTCTGGTGAGAAGAAGATCGAAGCCAATGATAAAAAGATAGAAACATATAATTCGAGGGTGGATCAGATTCCAGAAGCACCCCTGGTGTTGAAAGGCTTAGGTTCAAAGAAATTCGTGCAAAAACCTTTCCCATCAAGCGCTGCCCCAAAACCTATACCAAAGAAGTTTCGCATGCTGGAAATTCCCAAATACAACGGGATATCTGACCCAAATGAGCATGTAACAACATACACATGCGCCATAAAGGGAAATGATCTCGAAGATGATGAAATTGAGTCCGTCCTCCTGAAGAAATTCGGAGAGACCTTGTCAAAGGGGGCAATGACTTGGTATCATAATCTGCCCCCGAATTCCATCGATTCTTTTTCCATGCTTGCGGATGCCTTCGTAAAAGCTCATGCAGGTGCCATCAAAGTAGAGACGCGGAAATCAGACTTATTTAAAGTGAGGCAAAGGGACAACGAGATGCTCAGGGAGTTTGTATCTTGTTTTCAGATGGAACAGATGGACCTACCACCGGTCACCGATGATTGGGCCGTACAGGCCTTCACCCAAGGACTCAACGCCCGAAGTTCAACGGCTTCACAGCAGCTTAAGCAGAGCCTCATTGAATATCCGGTCGCCACATGGGCGGATATACACAATAGATATCAATCGAAAATTAGGGTTGAGGATGACCAACTTGGAGCCCCCTCGGGATCCACTTACCCCATCAGAACTCATAATAGGGTTCAAAGAGATATTTATCGAGAATCAAAATCGAGTAGAGACAGGCATCGGCCATACCCTGGAGACTGAAGGGCCATTCTGGTAAAACAGGCTTCCCCGAGACAAGAAAGGAGGAACGATCCTAATCGGAGTAACCAAAGACCATTGGCAAGAAACAACTTTGAGGCAACCACTGGCCCCCGGGAAGCACCGCGACTGTCTGCGTATCACTTCAATGTTGATTCGGCTACTCTCGTATCGGCCATCGGTCGCATTAAGGATACTAAGTGGCCTCGACCGCTGCAATCGGACCCAGCTAAAAGGGATCCCAATGATATGTAAATATCATGGAACACATGGGCACAGGACCGAGGATTGTCAACAGCTGAGGGAAGAGGTGGCGCGGTTGCTCGAAAATGGGCACCTTCGAGAATTTTTGAGCAATCGAGCCAAAAAACCATTATGGGAACAGGAATAAGCCATTGAACCAGGAGGAACCTCAACACACAATTAACATGATAATCGGTGGGATAGATACGCCCCAAGATCCGGTATTAAAACGCACTAAAATATCTATTACCCGAGTAAAGCGCACTCGGGATTATGCGATGGAGAGAGCTTTGTACTTCAGCAAAGAGGATGCAGAAGGAATCATGCAACACCATAACGACGCCTTAGTAATATCGATGCTTGTACACAAAACTAAGGTGAAGCATGTACTTGTCGATCCAGGTAGTTCAGCCAATATAATCCGATCATGGGTTATTGAACAGCTCAGATTGACAGACCGGATTATTCCTGAAGTTCGAATTCTCAATGGTTTCAACATGGATTGCGAGACAACCAAAGGGAAGATAACGTTGCCGGTGAACACCACCGGTACTGTTCGGGAAACAAAATTCTGCGTGATCGAAGGAGATATGAGGTACAACGCCTTGCTCGGGAGGCCGTGGATTCATGATATTAGAGCAGTACCCTCAACACTGCACCAAATGTTGAAATTCTCATCGACTGATGGGATCATAACTATTTACGGAGAATAGCATGCTGCGAGAGAGATGTTCGCAGTAGAAGAAGCAGTGCTAAAAACGACCGCTCCTTCCCAAAGAACCAAATAGCAATCACAGGCACCACCTTCAACAAACGAAGGTGAGCAGGATCATCTCGAAGATGATGACTATGGGGTTCCCCGGTCATTCATCGGACCCGATGAATCCGACGCGACCAAGTCACGGTTGAGGAACTCGAGCAAATTTCACTCCGAGGCGACTCGCCGGATCGAAAGGTATATCTGGGCTCGGGCCTAAGCTCCGAGCTCAGGGCCAAACTTATTCAGTTTCTTTTAGCTAACGAAGATTCTTTCGCTTGGTCCCATCTTGACATAACAGGGATACCACTGGAAATCACAACTCACAAACTGAGCATCGATCCGAAATTCCGGCCGGTCAAGCAAAAGAGGAGACACGATCAATATACAAAGTTTGGCATATTTTAACTACTATCTTTATCAATACTAATTTCATTCTTGTTCATCTTAGAAGATTCTGCCACAGCTGAGTTATTCAATATTGGTGGTTTACTTACTCTCTTATTTGTTGAACTTAGTCTTTATTTATCGTTTATTTTTTAATTGTATTAAACCGAGTCACATATCCTTAAAACCACATATAAATTTAATTGTTACTCGTAATTAAGGGTAAACACCTCCTCATACGCATTGCTTTTGCATACTGTTGGGTTACTTGGTCATTCCCAGAATTTCTTGGTATTGCATGGAGATTCACATTTGCCTTGTCCTTTGAAATGCAAAACTTGGCGTCCGGTGAGAGCTTTGGAGGTGCTACATTCGGGTTTTGCGCTTGGCTTGTGAATACACTCAACACCTTATATTGGGATTTTGCTATTCTATCTACTATAATTAGATTACATAGTGTAGCTAGTTGTAGCTTTATATACTTTAGATTTGGTTTTGGACAAATTGTAAACATTGGATTTCTATTTTTGGACTATTATATATATATATATATTAGCCACTATATGTGTGTGTGTGTGTATGTATATATATATATATATATATATATGTATATATATATATATGTTTGACTTTCATGTGCAATTACAAATTTTATGTAATTAATAATTTAGTATTCATTAACAAATATATTCAAATTATATAATATAGCACCTTGTGATCAACCCCATTGAAAACGAAGAGTATAATACACAACCCTCAAGTTTGGAGGATATATTTTACAACCAACCACGTTTAAGTGCTTCCTTTTAGTACATACTATAATAAGTAAATTGTCCATATAAATATTTTACACTATCAATATAGTTTTCATGAAATAACACGTTTACGACTTTTTACCAAGAAACCAATTAAATGCTTAGCATAGATTTCTTCCTATAATAACCATATAAGTAAATTAATGTGTAAACTCAATTAGACTCCTCTTTGAGTTTAACTTATACATACTAACAAAGTAAAGAATTTTTACACTATCAGATTTTCTTTACTTGTTGTAACATGTAATCTATCTTATTTTTAAGATTACATGTCTCACTTTTTATGGCGGTGTCATGACTCGGACCGATCTAAGGTCTCAAAACATATACGAAATCATCACATCTAAGAATCAAAGGTCAAAACCACAAGTTGAACTCTCTTAAGTTCAAGAACTTCTATACTTCCAAACAAGTATCTGATTCATGCTTAGACACTTTGGATCTCAACCAAAACCTTGCACACAAATTGCATTCAACAACACAAACCTATCCTCAGTCCCCAAGCAATAACCGGAGTCCGATGGCATCAAAGTCAACTAACCATCAAACCTATGAACTCTCAAATTCTTCAAATTGCCAACTTTCGATAAATAGAGCCAAAATCCTCTAGGTATATCTAACACCAAATCCGAATAAACACCAAAGTCTAAAACCACCATAGAACCTATTGGAACCATCGAAATCCAATTCCGAAGTTGTTTACAAAGAGTCAAACTTTGGTCAACTCTTACAACTTAAGACTTCCAAAATGAAACAAAGTGTTCCAGATCACTCCCCAACACCATGAGAACAAAATTACCCATTCCCGCAAGTTATAAAATATCAAATAAATATACGAAAAGTATCAAATAAGAAAATGAGATTTTAATACTCAAAACGACCGATCGAGTCGTTACAGAAGGAATTATACTAATAGGCGACCTGATAGTGTTTGTTACACTATGGATCTAAAATTGTAATTAATTAGGCCTTCTTAACCAAGAAAACCATTCATGGTTCTCCTTAATAAGCTCCCACTAATATGTTTATGGTTCGATCACTTTCCTTTTTCCTTTACTCTCTCTTTACCTGTCAACATGAATGGTTTAACGTTCATATCCCTCCATTCTCCCTCATGTTCGCTGTCTGTCCATTTCTTCGTAACCTATAAAAGCAACCTTTGCACCTCCAGAATCCCTAAGTTGTGCAGTGTTTCTCTTATCACCTAGAGAAAATACTGCAATTCTCAAAGAATAATCAACCTAGATCTCTTTCAAAATCAATACATTTCATAAAAATAAAATAAAAATAAAAAATGGCACGTCAATTGATTGTTCTTGCTCTTCTCTTTGTTGCTTTAGCAGGATTGGTCTCTGCTGCCACATCACCAGCCAGCTCTCCATCATCATCACCATCATCATCCCCATCTTCATCCCCATCATCATCCCCTGCGGCTGCACCTAAGAAAAGTGGAAATGCACCCACACAATCACCCAAGTCATCGTCCCCTGCATCTTCACCTAAGGCCAGCTCATCATCATCCTCTACTTCTGAATCTCCAGATTCCTCCAGCTCAGCAGAATCACCTGAGGATGAGGATTATATCTCATCTCCCCCTTCTCCTTCTACCGACTCTACCACCGCTGACTCAGCTCCCACACCAAGTGCCACATCAACTGAGGCACCCACGTCAGCCAGCAGTGCCGCCACCTTGAAGGTTTCCTCAGTCTTCGCTGTTGCAGCTGTTGCTGGATTCTTCTTCTAAGATGTTAAGGGAATACTTCATTTAGTCATCTGAGGGTTCTAATTGGTTGACTTATTCTTTTGTAATACATTTTCAAAAAAATTTCAACAGTCATCAGATGCCTCACATAGATGATGATTTCTGTTTGAATAATTACATACGTGTCATCCGTCTTCTCTTGAAATTACAAGAAATTTTTTGTTTACGTTTCTGTTCATACGTACCCATGCATGTTGCAACTTCTGGCACGATATTTTTCTTAGTAAAAAAACCAAACGTTCAACTGGGCGGTTTCAAGAAACGAAAGTGGTCATTCATGGTTTCTGAACAGCACCATTCTTTTCTTGAATGGTTTGGTGTCTTTACAGAGCAATTTCAGCTTCAGATCTGTATGCTTCTTTGGGTTTAAACCCCAGGTATCTAGGTTATATGACAAGCTTAATTAGTTCCTGGTTTTGCTTGCATGCAGCGCTCTGCAAATTAAATGACTCGATCAAATATCAACACTTGAATCCGAAATAGCAAGTGCAAATGTTCCTTTTATGGTCTCAAAAAGAGGTCCCAGCTAATGATCATTTTGTTCTTTTTACGCTGAAAATGACGATGAAGATGGGGGTTCTCAAAGATACGTCATAATAACAACTGCGAAATATCTGATGAAATAAAAATGTTCATGCTGTTCCCTTCCGTTTTGTAAACCTTTTTGGGCAGAGTCATTTATTACTTAATGATTAGATTAAAATATCCATGATCTCAGGTGTTGACGTTCTTGGAGGAAAAACAGATCAAACTATAGTTATTGTAGTATTTCACCGTAAAATACTAGTTTAGGGGATTTATGGCTTTCTCCAGGACCTGCAGCAACCACGACTTAGGTCACCGGTCATTCGGAATCCTCATAAGCTGATGAACTCCCTTTATCCACATCCTACTGATCCCCTAAATGATGTAGAAAAACTAACCCTAGCCGTCTTTTGGTTCCCCGCAAGATACAATATTTGAAAATCTTTTTTTTTTCTACAATCATAATAGTATATTTATAAGTTATAACCAGGGTTTAGGAAGAGGACAAGCTAATGAGCTAATTAGCACCCTCCCTCTCACACATAAGGGAGTGTGTAAGCTCTACCAAATAGAGAAAAATATATTCTCCTTTAAGTTCTCTTGCATCATTTCACTCTATATAAAGAAGTCGTGTAACCAACATACTTTGAGAGCATGTTGCTATACAAATGTTAGAAATATATAGTCTCTCGTTGTAAAAAGAAAAAAGATCTTCTAGTAGATCACAAAAAGTATGCTTACTATCCTAGATCATTTGAATCACATTGATACTTTCCTCTAAGTCTCATGTATCATAGTTTCTTATGTTTGCAATTATGACCTATAAGTCATAATCAGTACCGGCAAACATAAAGTAAATGAGATTTCATTAATGATCTTCCTTTTCTCATGAGCCTCTGAACTTGTATCTAGCTTGCTTTACCAGTCATGCTCCACCAAATCAAATATCTCATGGTCATTTGATAGCATGCTAAGATATCATACATTGAACCACGCTTCAAGACTGATAGGCTATCAAGATGCTACGCCACACTATGAAAGTCTGGGAGAGAAAGGTGGAAACAAGGGCAAGAAGAAGTGTGTCTATTTTCGAGAATCTGTTCGGATTATTGCCGGGGCGATCGACTACTAAAGCCATTCACCTTATTAGGAGACTGGTGGAGGAGCATAGGGATAGGAAGAGAAACTTGCACATAGTGTTCATTGACCTAGAAAAAACTTACAATAAGGTCCCGAAAGAGGCTC
Source organism: Nicotiana obtusifolia (assembly GCA_002018475.1). Lineage (NCBI taxonomy): Eukaryota > Viridiplantae > Streptophyta > Magnoliopsida > Solanales > Solanaceae > Nicotiana > Nicotiana obtusifolia. The sequence goes on along the minus strand of MCJB01000480.1, from coordinate 8,495 downwards.
TACGGAGATGCTTGGAGGCTAGAGGTATTCCAGTAGCATGTACTACGGTGATTTAGAATATTTATGATGGTGGTAAGAGTCAGGTTAGGACGGTGAGAGGAGACTCAAAGCACTTTTCAATCATGATAGGTTTGCAACAAGAAATCTGCTCTAAGCTCGTTTTTTAGGCTCCTTGGCGAAGGATGTTCTGACGCGGCATGTAAATGGGGAGGTTCCATGGTGAATGTTATTTGAGGATGACATAGTACTTATTGACAAGATGCATGGCGATGTTAACGTGAGGTTGAAGGTTTGGACATGGGCCTTAGAGTCAAAAGGTTTCAAGTTGAGCAGGACTAAAATAAAATATTAGAATATAAGTTCAGCGATGTGACTCATGATGCGGACGTGGAAGTGAGGATGGATTCACAAGTCATCTCAAAGAAAGGGATCTTTAAGTACCTCAAATCTATAATAAAAAGTAACATAGAGATTGAGGAGGATGTCACACATCAGATTAGAGCGGAGTGGATGAAATGGAGGTTCACTTCCGGGGTTTTGTATGATAAGAAGGTGCCACCAAGACTTAAAGGTAATTTTATAGTTTGACGATCTCGCTGGTCGTTTTATATATTTGAGCCATGTTCCCCTATCTGATACTTTCTGCATGCTTTTTATTTTGTTTTATGACTTGCAGGGATGGTTGGATTAATTTTGGAAGAGTTTTAGAGTGAATTAAAACACTTAGCCCCATTATTGGAAGCTTAAGTTATAAGAGTTGACCAAAGATTGACTTTTGAGTAAATAACCTCGGAATGATTTTTTGATGGTTCTGGTATGTTCGGATGGTAATTTTGGACTGAGGCGTACGTTCAGATTGGGATTTGGAGGTTTCTTTTTTATCAAAAGTTAGAAACTTGAAGGTTTGGAGAATTGATAAGTTTGATTTATAATTGAATTTGTTGTAATCAAGGTCCATTTGAGATTTTGAGCATTGAAAAAGGTTTGTGTGGTGATTTATGACTTGTGTGCAAAATTTAGGATATTCCGAGTTGGTTAGACGTGGGTCGACATGAGTTTGGAAGTTAGAAGTTTGAATTGAGGTGCAACTTGTGGGTTTGATGTTACTTTGTGAGATTTGAGACCTCGAGTTGGTACGTGACATGTTTTAGGACTTTTGGTATGGTTGGACGGGGTTTCGAGGGGCTTATGTGGGTTTCAGACCACCCGGATGGAGATTGGAGTTGGCTGGCAGCTACTGGTTCTAGTGTTCCGCACCCGTGGAACTTTTTCGCTGGTGTGAGGTCGCAAAAGCATTGAAGCGGGGTTTAGCTTAGGTCTGGGTGTCTGCAGATGCGGAGGTTGGTGCATAGATGCGAGGTTTGGTCAGGGGAGCAGATCTATAGAAGCACATGCTTGGATGCATGTGTGAGTGGTGGGGATTTTAGTGAAGCTCGAAGATGCGAAGCTTGGGTCGCAAATGCAACTTCGCAGAAGCGGAAGTAGGAACCACAGATGCGAGCTCCCTGCAGAATATTATAACCGAGTGGTTGGATTCATTTTATCATATTTTGAGATTGGGAGAGCTCGGATTGGAGCGATATGTGAGGCGATTTTCACACACTTGGATTGGATACGTGTTCTTAACTCATATTTGATTATTATTCGTTATTATATCCTTGACATTGGTATTTGGTTGATGAATTTAACATAGATATTTGGGTTTTTTGTTAGAAATTTTGGAGAATGAATAATTGAGATTTGAACCTCGATTCAGATTTGGATGAAACTTGTATATTTGGACTCGTATTTGAATGGGTAGACGAGATTTGTGATTTTTATCGAGTTGCGAAAAGCGGGGTCGAGTTGAATTTTTTGTTAGCTTTATGTAATTGAATAAAGATCAAAGCTTTATTGTTTGGGATCGATTCATATAGCCTTTTATGACGCTATTGTGTTATTTTAAGCTAGATTTGACTAGTTCAGAGGCTGATTCAGGAGGCAAGGGATTATTGAAGTATGGATTCTCGCGCTTTGAGGTATGTATCTTGCCTAAGCTTCATTTGAGGGTAATTTTCCTTTTGGCTATGATATTTGATATATGTTTGGGTTAACACGCGCAAGGTGACAAGCGTATATGTGTGCACCATGGTTATTCATGATCTGGGTAGACTGTAGGCTATTATGTGCCTTTTTGCTATCATGCCTCGTTGATACCATGTTTTTGTTACATGTACGACTACATGAGCTATTATTCATGCTAGAAAGTATGTCTATGCTATGTGCTTTTCTGTTTGAGACATGATAGGGCGATTTTTGTTATATTGAGTTGCATGCCTTAATACTAGTCACATTTTCAATCATGATATTATATTCGTGTATTATATCTCTGTCTCGGTGCTCTCCTTATATGTTATCTCACATATGTTGTTGTCCTTATTTGTGTGAAACTATTTTTGAGCTGAGTTATGGCATGTTTTTATACTCTATGTGGCTTTGATTATGGTACTGGGAGAGGTTGGCAATTGAGACTTGAGGAGATTGATAACTATTCTAAGGCCATAGATCTGTGTTAGTATTGATAGTGAGGTGACTCGTGTGTTAGGCCCCGTCTGGGCTGACTGATATTTATCGTTGGCTTTTGATTCGATTAGCTTTTGGGCAGGATTCGTTCCTTCGGAGTTAGTGAGAACCCATATTACTTTGGGCCTCGTGAGTGCAGGCACTTGATACTTGCTTGGTAAGGGACTTATATCAGGCACCTGTATAGTCTTGTGCGTGTGTGTGTGTGTCTCTGATAATTGAAGTTACTTGTTCCAGGAACTATACATGTGCTGAGATTTGGTATACTTGATGATTGAACTGCAATATCGTTAATTTTTGGCATGTAAACTTGTCATGTGTGTAGGGAAGAGGGCCAACGATGTCCATTCCCCATTTCATGAATGGCCACGGTGATAAGACTGAGTGGAGTGTCTCCCTGGCTTGATAGATCATCGGGACGTGCCTTTGGAATTCGTACATTTTCAACGAACTCCTTTGCGTCCTTTTCCATGTCGATCCAATAGTAACCGGCCCTGATTATTTTTTGAATTAGCGACTCGGCACCGGAATGGTTCCCGCAAGTACCTTCGTGGACTTCTCTTAAAATGTTTTCAGTGTCACCCGGTCCCAAACATATCGTGAGTGGGCCGTCAAATGTTCTTCTAAATAGGGTTCCATCATCGGCCAAGCTAAATCAGGCCGCCTTTGTATGCAAGGCCCTCGACTCTTTAGGATCCGAGGGGAGTTTTCCGGAACTGAGATATTCTATGTACTTGTTCCTCCAATCCCAAGTTAGACTTGTCGAATTGATTTCAGCATGGCCTTCTTCCACTACCGACCTTATGAGCTGTACAACCTTTCCAGAATTGATCTCGTCGTCTTTGATTGACGATCCCAAGCTGGCGAGGGCGTCGGCCTCGCTGTTTTATCTCGAGGTATATGTTGTAAGGTCCATTCCTTGAACCGATGCAGCGTCACTTGTAGTTTGTCTAAGTATCTTTACATTCGTCCCTCTCTGACCTCGGACGTTCCATTAACTTGATTTACAATAAGAAGGGAGTCGCACTTGGCTTCGATGAACGCATGTTTAACCTCCCGAACAGACCCTATCTTTAGAAGTTTGGTTACCTCATCCTTGATGAACGCATGTTTGGTTTCAGACTGAGGCCTCCTTTTTTGTTTGACTGGATGGAACTCCGGATCTAGGCTCATCTTGTGAGTGGTTATCTCCGACGGTATACCTGTTATATCGAGGTGGGACCAATCCAAACAATCTTCGTTAGTTATAAGGAGTCGGATAAGTTTTGTTCTGATCTTGGAGCTTAACCGCGAGCCCAGGTATACCTTTTGTTTAGGCAGGTCTTCTCGCAGAGTGACTTGTTCCAGTTCCTCGACAGTCAATTTGCTGGCATCGGAATCATCGAGGGTGATGAAAGATTGAGGAACTCCGTAGTCATCATCCTCGACATCTACTTGTTTATCCACCTTTGCCAAAGATGATATCTATGGTTTCTATTTTGTCTTGTTCTCTATCTTATGGCTAGGAACCGTTGGTGTTGGTATCATTTCTTCCACCGCGAACATCTCCTTCACAGCTGGTTGCTCCCCGTAAATCGTTTTCACTCCATCGGGCATTGTGAACTTTAGCACCTGGTGTAGTGTCGAAGGTACAACCCTCATATCATGGATCCATGGTCTTCCGAATAGAGAATTATACCTCATGTGTGACGACTCGGCTAGTCGTCTCGTGAGTTACCGCTCCGTTTTCCCTATTTTTCTTCTCATTGTGCTTCGTTATCCATATTTTATGTGATCGAGTTGAGTAGTTTGCGTTAGGAGTGACTTTGGCAAGAAATGAGACACTTAGTCTCTTTTAAGAAGGGTTAAGTTGAAAAAGTCAATCGGATGTTGACTTATGAGTTAGAGGACTTGGATGTGAGTTCCGATGGTTCGGTTAGCTTCGGGAGGTGATTTATGACTTAGGAGAGTGATCGGAATTAGTTTTGGAGGTCCCGTGTAGAATTAGGCTTGAATTGGTGAAGTTAGAATTTTGGCGATTTTCGGTTGATAGGCGAGATTTTGATCCGAGGGTCGGAATAGAATTCCGAAAGTTGCTGTAGCTTCGACATGTAATTTATGACTTGTGTGCAAAATTTCAGGTCATTCGGACATGGTTTGGTCGAGTTTAGATCAAAAGAGCGATTTAGAAGATTTTGAGATCCTTAGGCTTGAATCCGATGCGAATTTGATGTTATGATGTTAATTTGAATGTTCCGAAGGTTGGAACAAGTTTGAATAATATTATGGGACATGTTGGCATGTTGGGTTGAAGTCCCGAGAGTCTCGGATGGATTTTGGATGGTTGATGGAGTTTAACTTTGGCGTTTCAAGAAGGTGTCGATATTGTACCTTCAAGAAAAAGTGGTATTATGAAAATGAACTCCAAATTCAATTTTGATTGAAGCATTAGATCCGTATCGAAATTTCGGAGCCATAGAAAAGAGAATCGTCCAATTCGGACATCATATGAAGAAGTTATGCCTATTTTGTGTCAGGGAAAAATGCCAGCGCCCAAGATAGCGCCCGGTGCCGCCCAGGGCGCCCCAGGCAGTGAAGGCAGCAGAGGCTACTGGAAGCAGCGCCACAGGCAGCGCCCGGCGCCACCTGGGCGCCCGAGGCAGAAAGGGGTCTATAAAACGGGGGTTTTGGCCATTTTGACATATTTGGGGCTAGGGAGGTCGGATTGAAGCGATTTTTTAGGCGATTTTCAAGGAAAACATCGGGGTAAGTGTTCTTTATCATAAATCCTTCATAGATCATGATTACATACACATTTACATCATGAATCCATGAATTTATGGAAGAAAAATCAGATTTGTTTTCCAAATCTTCCAAGAATAAAAATCTAAGATTTGAAAGCCAATCCGATGCCGGAATTTGATAATTTTTGTATGGGTGAACTCGTGGGGAGATAGGGAACCTGTTAATGTGAAAAATTTTGAACTTCGAAAAGTGGGCCTGGGGCTCGGGTTTTGCTAATTTCGGGAATTCTTGGTATTTTGATTATTTTCGCTTGGGCTTTGTTCCCTCAACATATTGTGACATATTTGTTGTGAATTTGGATAGATTCGACGCACGTGAAGGCCAATTCAAAGGGCAAAGGCGTCGCGGGCTAAGAATTTAGCCGGTTTGAGGTGAGTAATGATTGTAAATGATGTTCTGAGGGTTTGAAACCCCGGATTGCACATCGTAGTGCTATATTGAAGTAAGGCACACGCTCGATGATGAGCGTGGGGTCGTCTACTACTGGGGATTGTGACTTAGTCCGTCCCGATTGATGATTTTTACTACCTATTTGATTGGAACTGATTTGATAATATAATGATTTGGGCTTCTAGCCATATTTGGGCTTCGTGCCGTTTATGTGAACCTTCAGGGGTAATTTATCACCGTTTACTGAAATTATATTTGGGCTTCACACCGGTTATGTAAACCCTTCGGGGGTATTTGTTAACGATTTGAATCATTATTTGAACTCAATTTTGAAAACTAAATGATGTTTTCAAATGATTTTGAAATGGATCGGGTGGCACGCCGCCACGGATATGATGTAAATGGGATCGGGTGGCACGCTGCCACGAGATATGATATAGCGCTTGGGCCGTAAGAAGCCCTTCCCGGAGTCTGAACCACCCACAGTGAGCGCAGGGTACCCATTATGATAATTACAGTTGGTAACAATGACAACTGTAGGTTACAGTTGGTAACAATGACAACTAGTAGCCGGAGTTTGATACATTTACAGTTGGTAACAATGACAACTGTAGGTTACAGTTGGTAACAATGACAACTGGTAACCGGAGTTTGAAAGATTTTACTGTTTTTAAATGATGTTGAGCCCGAGGGGCGGTTTTAAAGTGCTTTCTTTACTTTACGTTATTTATTGAAAGATGTACATGTTTTACCGTTCAAAGGAGATTCTACTTGAATTTACACTGGTTTACTATTTCACTGATGTTTCATTACTTCATTATGGATTTCCTTGTGCATTATGTGTTTTCTTACTTTCAGTCATTATTTATGTGTATTACTCACTGAGTTGGAAGTACTCACATTACTCCCTCCACCATGTGTGCAGATTCAGGCGTTAACGGTTCCGCTCCGAGGCATTGACTACTACTGCCAGGGCGGTGATTCGGAGGTTACGAGGTAGCTGTTGGCGTCCGCAGCCCCGTATCTCTTTTATTTTGTTGATTCCACTTTCTTCAAACAATTGTGCCAAAGATATTGTAATAGTTATTTTGTTCTTAAGATTTCATTAGTGGCTCATGACTTAGTGACACCCCGATCTGAGGGCTCTAGTCGGGATGGCTTACCATCTTTTCTCGCAAATTACTGTTACTTAACCGTACTTATATTATTTTTGTATTGTTAACTGTTTAAATGAGGTTTGGTTTAAATCGGCTGGCCTTGTCTTCATGAGAGGCACCATCACGACCGGGTTGGGATTTTGGGTCGTGACAACATGCGAGCCATTAAATTCACCAATTCAACTGTAAATTGAGCATCATACAAACAACGCTGTTTTTCAGAAAGAGAGCAAATCAATTAGGACAACCATATTACAACCCAATAGCCTTTACTTCATAAAGATAGCCATATTCCTCAATTTGCATTAATGACCCCTATTTTTATAATAGCCATCTTACAATAATTCAATCAATATAACTTAATTTACAAACAACATTACTAACAACATTACTTTTTCCGCGTAACCAGCTTAGCTAAACAGACTATAAATCGAAACTTGTAGCATGACGATGTCACCGGAAATGAGCCAATTCTCATGATCACGAATACAGATACTTCTTAATAAACTGATTGCTCTCTAGACTTACTACTAACAGCATTGTTACCAAAAAAAAAAAGCAACTAATAGAAGTGACACAATCAGAATTGTTGATAGCACTGCTACCAGATTAGTTCTCAAAGAACTGACATCAGCAGTAGATATTTTATAGCACAGAAGCTTTTCAACAACTATGTTTTAATTCTCAAAATAAAAGAAGATTCACCTCTAACAGCAGTGGACATGTTACACCAACAGTAGATATGTTATACAAACAATAGTCGTGCTATAGCATTGTTATTAACAGTTAAATATGACTCTGAAATAGGACTTCAATTAAACTTAATACCAGTAGGGCTGTTTATCAGCCACAAGTGAATAATCTAAGCAAAACAATGCAGCATAAAATGTGAGATAGTAGCTATTTGGCAATACTAAAGACTGATTATCAGTCATGGATGAGTGAACAGACAGGGCACATAGAAACACATTTTTGAGCAAAAGAGAAAACATTCACAGCAACAGTCATTCAATGATACAAGAAAAGTCATCAATTATGAACAAGTAAACTAAGCAGAAACAATCCATTCATTCATATTCTTAATCGAGAGTACAAGAAGGTTTCGGGACATACCTATACGAAATGAAAGCCTAGACTGTTTTCACCCAGCAACCGAGCCCAGCAGCAAACAGCACTTGATTTTCTTCAAAATTAAATCCCAGATGTTCAGTCCAAATAATTAGAAATTTCAACGCTATTAAAACTCTATTTTTCTCTTCAGTGTTACTCTCTCCTCAACTGCTATTTTTAGTCAGTCAGAAAAATCCCCCCCCCCTAATAACAGACCCTTTACCCTTTTATAACTGATTCTGAAAGCAGACCCCTTTTCTTTTCAGATTTTTTTTTTGTTAAATTCTTATTCCTTTTCTGTTAGAAGCACACGATCCACACACCCTCCTGACAGATTCTTTTCTGTTGCCCCCATTATAACAGAAGTTGTTAAAACTTTTAAAAGATCATTTTACCACCCCCCCTCCCCCCACAGTTTCTTTTACTCTTTCTAATTACCCTTTCCTAGAACCTTCTATAAGCTACTGATTTTATTGTCTTATGGGCCAAAAT
>MCJB01000479.1:26590-52152 GCA_002018475.1 Nicotiana obtusifolia | reverse complement strand
CACATCAAGGGATATGTACCTATAAACAAAGGTACCTGTACTTTTTTGGGGAGGTAAGGTTCATGTCCCCCTCCGTCTTTGTAAAGTTTAACTACTGAAGCTAATAAAAGACCTAATTTAAGGAGAAAAAAAAAAAAGAACTGGCGCAGTAAGTACCAGGTATGTAAGACTATACCGTTCTTTCTTTTGCACGACTCCTATTGATTACAATGCCATGAACGAGCCCAAAAGAATACTCTATTTCTAGAAGTTAGGATTACTTGTATTGTTTCCCTCTAAGGAAGAATTGCTCTTGTTGTTATGATATTAATGCTGATGGTAATCCTTGAGTCTTATAAAGCTCACGTTAATGAGGTATTCTTATATATATGTGAAAGAAGAGATAATAAATGTATGTCACTAAAAAGGGTCTGGAACGCTTGTTGATAACTGAACTTGTAATGTATTAAATAGATATGCGTGATTGAATCCGTTGACCGCGCCCATTGAAGGCCGGTACGTTGTAACTGCGCCTAGCATGGCCTGGTAAGCTATGATATGATAATGATGAGCCCACAGAGGCATGTGATAATGATGAGCCCACAGAGGCATATGATGACGAGCCCACAGGGGCGTACGATGACGATGAGCCCAGGGAGGCGTATGTGATTGTATGAGGTAACGATTATGTGATGGTTACGATAACAATAAATGTATATGAAAATGACAAACCCACAGAGCCAAGAGTATAAGACGATAATAATGGTAATAAACATGTATACGATAAGGTTATAAAGGTTATATGTTTCTATCCTGATGCTTATATCATTGCTTTTTATATTGTGTTTCCTGTCTTACATACTCAGTACATTATCCGTACTGACGTCCTTTATTCGTGGACGCTGCATGTCATACTGCAGGTCCTAATAGATTGATAGACGAAGCTCCCCCACCGCAGTAGGCTACCAGTTCAGCAAGATTCATCCTTCGGACTTGCTACAGCCTTGGTATGCATTTTGTATAGGCATTGGGGGCATGTCGGGGCCCTGTTCCGACGTAGGTTGTATAGTGTCTGTTCTTGTAGAGGCTCAATAGACAAATGTTAATGTATGTATGTATAGACCAGTGTCGGGTTGACTCATGTACGGTTGTATTGCCTCGTCGGCATATGTAATATGTTATATTTTTTTTTTCATTAAATTAGGTCTTTTACTAGCTTCAGTAGTTAAACTTTACAAAGACGGAGGGGGACATGAACCTTACCTCCCCAAAAAAGTACAGGTACCTTTGTTTATAGGTACATATCCCTTGATGTGCAAAATATACAAGATGAGTCGAGCCTAGGTTAATGTAATGACTATATATCTCATAAAGTTGATATATAGTCATCTGTACAAAAACATGGTGAAGTATTTCTAAGCTCCTTCCTTGGTGTACAAAAACTATACATTGTCTATGTCCTAAATTGATGTGATGGATATCCATTATGTATTGCTGGATATGCATTTGTATCAATTTAGAGTGAAATGCTTCAAGATCAAAGACTTGTGTTGGTTTTTGCTTGTCCTGCTGTGGTATTTGGCTTCTGTTTTTGCTGTTGTTTCTGTCTTCTGTTCCACTTTCTGTTGTTGCTTTCCTGTTGATTCCATGGTGATCTGGGTAGTAGTTCAATGCATGCTGGATATTAATTGCTTGATCATAATCCTTGCTATTGCTGCTCTGCTGCTTTCTGGTTGTTGTGTTCTTGCTGTTGCTGCTGGTTCCCTGCTGTGTGTTGTTCTGTTGTTTGTTAATGGTGCTTTCCTGTCGTGTTCTTGATTGTTTTAGAGGGTGCTGGTCTTCTTTTTGCTGTGTGATTTTCCTGTTGTTGAGCAGATTGTTGCTGCTGATGAGTTGATTGTTGTATATTTTGTTCCTACTGGTGCTGCAGATTTTCTTGGTAATATGTAATATGTTATATAGTTTTGCATTGTAGCCCCGTTGGCACACTATGTATATAAGCACGTTTATGTCATGGTACGATGTTTCCGCCTAATGTGATGATATTCAAAACTGCATGTGCGTGACAGACTTTGTAGATAACAAAGAAAGTAAGATAGCAGTATGAGGGGTACGCCGGTGCTCTGCAAGCATGGTCCGGTACCCTGTCGCGGCCCTCCGGTTGGGTCGTGACAGAAATTGGTATCAGAGCAAGGTCGTATCCTAGGTGATGCAATATAAAAAGTGGAAATAAGAAAACAAAAGATAGAAGTAAGACGCTCAATGAACTATCAAGACAACAAGTAGGAACTAGTCTACTTACCTTCTTGATGAAGTCACGGAGTACCTATACTATACGAACAACCCTTAAGACAACAATGTTCTTGCAAACTGTTCGATCAAACAAAGGAACAAGTTTAATTTTGAATCACACCAAAATTGGACAAGTTAATTCATACGATTTTGGGAGCAATGTGCTGCCGTTTTTTGATTGATAATTATGTCAAAAGGTATCAAAATAATGAAGTGTTTAGGCTTATATAGAATGAGCCTTTACCTAAATCAACTAGGAAAAGAATAACTAGTTAACCTAAATCAACTAGGAAACAACTAATTAACAAAAAGGCCACAATTTGGCTAAGTTTAAGAAATAGTCACGCAGGACTCCAAAAAAAGTAAGAATTAGTGTCTTCCATAACTATACAATTATACATGCCAAACGCAAACTTCACACGCCAAATGCTTGGATCTTCTTCACCATCAAATGTGCATCATGAAGCTCATTAGCTTGACTTCTCGTGAATGGTCTTGAAGATTTAAACGTATCATGATCAGGTTGACCTGCATCATCCTCCCCTTCATGGGAAGATTTCGTCCTCGAAATCGAACCTTCTTCATATTTTAAAGCAACACAAGGAGTCAAGTTAGTGACATTGAATGTCTTAGAGACAGCATAATCATCAGGCAGATCTAGGACACAAGCATTATTATTGATCTTCTGCAACACTTGAAGTGGTCCATCTCCCCCCAGAGCTAACTTTCCTTTCCTATGGTTCGGAAATCTTTCCTTTCGGAAGTGCACCCAATGAGTGCCTGCCTTACTACCTTTAATTCACCACCTTGAACTTAATGAGTGCCTGCCTTACTACCTTTAATTCACCACATTGTCACGCCCCGCCAGGCGGGCCCGCGACACGGGCACCGGACCCTGCTTGCAGAGTGCCGGCGAACCGTTCACCTGACTTCCCTTATTACTTATAAGGTGTGTCGTGCTCACGTGGATGGAAAGTGATAATATAACAACAGTAATAATAATGACAATAACCTTCCATGATACCGTACTATATCATAGGCATACGTTTATACACAACGTGGCCAACTAGGCTACAATACAAACCATACAACATGGTACATACGTTTGCTGACAAGGCAATCCAACTGTGCATAGCCCAACACTTGTCTATACACATACTAACATTTGTCTATTGAGCCTCTATAGAAATGTACAAAATACAACCTACGTCGGAACAGGGCCCCGACATGCCCAAAATGTCTATACAAGTGCATACCAAAATGTAGCAAGCCCGAAGGATGAGCCTTGCTAGTATCTGCGTACTGAATAGCTTACTGTGGTGGATGAGCTCCCTCTGTCAGTCTATCAGGACCTGCAGCACGACATGCAGCGTCCACATAGAATGGACGTCAGTACGGATAATGTACTGAGTATGTAAGACAGAAAACATAATGTAAGAGCAATAGTATAAGCATTAGGATAAGAAATACATGACCTGTACCATCTGTATGCCTCTAAGGGCGGCTAACCATAGCATATTGGTGAGACTTATGCGTTTTCGTGTAACCTTTCTAACATTATCATATTCATACTCGTGTACATTATCATTTTCCACATCTTATACATATGCCTCCGTTGGCCTGCCGATTTCATATACATTTACTACTACCGAAATCGATTACATGAACTTTACCACGTGCAATCACATACAATCACATACAATCACCTAGTCGCTACTTTAAACAATTTCATACTCCCCTGTGGGATCGTAATCACACATGCCTCTGTGGGCTCATAATCATACCCGGCCATTTTTGGACTCGGTCATAACTACCCGGCCATTATTAGGCTCGGTCATCATAACATATGCCTCTGTGGGCTCGTACCCGGCCATGCTAGGCTCGGTCACAACATATGCCTCTGTGGGCTTTATCGTTATCTTCCCAACTGATCAGTGGTGACTGCCCAACTGAATCTCGTTCGGCCTGGTGTTTATATAAATGCACACTAGGTGCCTACCCGGCCGACATATAGAACGGCTCGGTGTATAAACAACTATTGTATGCTGGACTTAGTTAATCATTTCTTCATTAGCAACAAGGCTCGTATCATCTATGGATTACCTTTTTACATACACGTCACCACACAAATCACATACGCCCCTAAGGGGTCATCAGCACTACCTTATAGCATGTCTTACCCGGCCGTACCCGGCTCGGTCACAAGAAATTCAATCGTACATACACATACATATACACGTAATACATTGCAAGCTTACTTATGACTTGGGCTCTTTATCATCGTATGCCCCTGTGGGCTCATACCCGGCCATACTAGGCTCGGTCATAACATATCAATCAAGCACACACACATATATTCATTCACATCATACATTGCAATCTTACTTACGGATTTGTGATCTTGACTTTTTACATTCATTACCCTTCTTTCTCATATAATTAAGAATACCCTTTTTAACAATAAAATTATGGGGCTCAAGGACTTCTATCAACGTTATCACCATGAACCGAGAATAATCAATCCGTGAAGGGAAGAACATCATACGCAATACTAACTTCTAAGAATAGAATATTCTTTGGGGCTCATTCGGGCATTGTATCCGATAGGAATCGTGCAAAAGAAAGAACGGTATAGTCTTACATACCTGATATATATATATTGCACCATCTCTCAAGCCACGAAATTGCTAAAATTCTTTAATCTACAATTGAAGAACAGTTCACTTGTTACACACTACGCATCATAGCTATTACTAACCATAATCTCCTGAATTTATGTGGTGCTTTCCCATAATCTTCCTCTTCCTAACCTTATCAAACATGTTCATGGCACATGCAGCTCAACAACGATCATATCCCATACTATTAGTGGTAATTAACTTGAACCCATAGCTTTCACTTACATTCTTATGAACTCTTACATGCATGCAATGGATTTTCAGGAATCCTTAAGAGAATGGGTGTAAGAACTTACCTTGCATGTTGGATTACTTAACCCTCTTTTCTTGGTTCTTCAATCCCTAAGTCTTGCCCTTGCTTTGGGTTTACAAGAGAAGGAAACTCAGCTAGGATTTCTCTTTCGTTCTTCAATTCCTTGATTCTTTCTTCAATCTAGGGTTTGGAAGAATGGAATTTGGTTGCTTTGGTGTGAGGGCTTGAGAAAAGTCTTTGGGGCTTTTCTGCTGTGTTGAAACTCAGAAAAATGAAGAAGGGACAGGTTTTGGGTCCCTTTTATAGGCCTAGGTGTGAGTGACACACGGACCTGAAAAAGGTCAGAAATGCGATCGCATACCCATCGCAGACAGGTATGCGGTTCGCATTTTGGTCGCAGATCCTGCCTTAAAGTTCTGTCACATTATGCGACGCAGAAGGGGCCAAATATGGTTCGTATTTCCAAAATGCAATCGCATTCTGGTCGCATTTTGGACATTGGTTAGCCTAGTTTTCTGCCTCATTCTGCGATGGGTGCGTCGATTCTGCGGTCCGCGTTTCAATTCTGCGGTTCGCATATGTGTCGCATATTTGGCATGGCTTCAGCCCAGGTTCTCTGTTCCATTCTACGATGGAACTTGTCAATTCTGCGATCGCATATGTGTTATGCGGTCCGCATTCCTGGCTTTTCGACCCTTTTGTTCTTTTTCTTAACTTTAAACCACTTTTCGGGTTCTTGAGTACATATATGTGAGCTATTTCTCAGTGTATTTTAATGTACGAATTTACGGGGTGTAACACACATTCACTCAATCACTGCAATCTATAAGGACGGGGATGTTTCCTCGTAGCTATACTAAGTTGAGTCACTAACGTGTGGCTTACTACATTAGCGCAACTTCCGAAATCTATTATCATCGAGCACACCTTTTCTTTCACCCTTCATCTGGCATGAAACAAGTTCTCACGCTGCATATCTCCTTCCTCCTGTACATTCATAGTGCTCAAGTTCCTACATACCACTAAGAACATATTCACACCCTCTTCTTCTAACTCTTCCTCTCCGCACTCAACCAATTCTGCCCCCTTATCATCCTCATTCTCTTCTTCACTTTCTTCTTCACACACAGTTCCATCATCAAATTCGTCAAACTCGGGTTGATCATCCTCTCGGGCTGCTCTCATATTCCCTACGGGTGCTATGTTTCTCCGGGCTGGCATTAATGGTGGCATGACACCCCGGGGAATCCTCATGGTCCTGACATTTTGAGCACCTCCGTCCCTCTGCTCGTTTTGGCGAGCTAACTCCACGAACTGCTCGGGTCACGGTGGAACCGTCACTAGTTCCTTCTCCTGCGTGCTTTGGATTTCTAGGGGATCTTTCCATGTTCTCTATTCGGGCGCTAAGTGCCCTTACTTCGGCCAAGAGGTCGGCCAAAGTAATGTCCGTCACAACCTTTTCTCCTTCCGTAGCCATGTACCTGCAAAAGAAACAATACTAGAGAGTGTGTTAAGGTTAGTTAAAATTCTCGCTCTCACTTTTTGAATGACTCTCGGGTTCACTCAAATTTTTGGGTAGGATTTCACACTTGTCTTCAAATTGGCTTCCTCTAATTGACCAAGTTCCTTAGCGACCTTTCAAGTTTACAAGATCAATAGTTTTCTTCGGGGTGAGTNCGATCAAACAAAGGAACAAGTTCAATTTTGAATCACACCAAAATTGGACAAGTTAATTCACACAATTTTGGGAGCAATGTGCTGCCGGTTTTTTTTATTGATAATAATGTCAAAAGGTAGAACCATCACTAGTTCCTTCCCCGGTATTCTTCCAAGTACAAGTAGTTCTTTCAAGGTTCTCCACTCGGATACTAAGTACCTTTATTTCAGCCTATAGCTCGGCTAAAGTAATGTTGGTCACAATCCTTTCTCCTTTCATAGCCATGTACCTGCAAAAGAAACAAGACTAGAGAATGTGTTAAGGTTAGTTAAAATTCTCGCTCTCACTTTTTGAATGACTCTCGGGTTCACTCAAATTTTTGGGTAGGATTTCACACTTGTCTTCAAATTGGCTTCCTCTAATTGACCAAGTTCCTTAGCAACCTTTCAAGTTCACAAGATCAATAGTTTTCTTCGGGGTGAGTGAAGTTATACGACTCGATAGGCGGACAACTTTTTTTAAGTGAGCACAAGAAGCCAAGAATTATCTACGAAAGTGGAAATTCTGAGTTTTAGCACGAGGTCCTACAATCTCAAAGATTAGTAATTACTTAAGTAGGGAAATTACCTAAGAATTACTAATTAGAAGTAGTGAAATTAAGAAGAATTTCGAAATAGAAAAGATAAGGAAATTTTAGAAGCTTTCCCACTTTAGTTTGGAGAAGACTAATCCTTTCTCCTTATCCCTTAGGATTTTGGATCCGCCCTTTCCTTTTCCAACACAAATTAGCCCCTCCTCTCCTTGTCCAAATAGAATTTCAACTCCTTGAAACTTCTCCCTTTTGGATTGGGAGTTGTTTCCTTCTTCAACTAGAATTAGAGTTTCCTATTCTCCTCCTCAAATTCGGCCTCCCTAACACGTTTTAGGCTGCTCTTACACGTTTTTCAAGCCTCCCTTCAAGAACAACAAATTAATGTTCAAGAACTTCAAGAGTTCAATGCAATCTTGTTAAGAACATTTTGAGGATTCAAGAACTTCTTCAAGAAAAAGGTAAAATCTTCAGGAACTTCAATTTTAACTCCAAGAACTTCAAGATTTTCAAGATTCAATCGTCTACCTTCAAGAATTTCAACTAGAGTGTCAAGATTTCAAGATTAAACACGTTCTAGCTTCAAGATTTCAACTAGGGTTTTCAAGAGCGGTTTTTTTTAAGCAATCAAGAACTTCGAAACCTTAATCCCTGGATGATTCAACAACTTCAATCAACAACAATTTCCGGGTGTTCTTTCTCCTCTCTTTTTTTCACGTTTTTTTTTTCACGTTATTATTATTATTATTATTTTTTTTATAAATCAAAAACGAAATAAAGATAGAACCTAAACTAAGGCACGAAGAACAGGATTGGGATTGTAAGAACAAACCCTTTCCAAGCTCTGATACCAACTGATGCAATATAAAAAGTGGAAACAAGAAAACAAAAGATAGAAGTAAGACGCTCAATGAACTATCAAGACAACAAGTAGGAACTGGTCTACTTACCTTCTTGATGAAGTCACGGAGTACCTATACTATATGAACAACCCTCAAGACAACAATGGTCTTGCAATCTGTTCGATCAAACAAAGGAACAAGTTCAATTTTGAATCACACCAAAATTGGACAAGGTAATTCACACGATTTTGGGAGCAATGTGCTGCCGTTTTTTGATTGATAATACCGTCAAAAGGTATCAAAATAATGAAGTGTTTAGGCTTATATAGAATTAGCCTTTACCTAAATCAACTAGGAAAAGAATAACTAGTTAACCTAAATCAACTAGGAAACAACTAATTAACAAATAGGCCACAATTTGGCTAAGTTTAAGAAATAGTCACGCAGGACTCCAAAACAAGTAAGAATTAATGTCTTCCATAACTATACAATAATACATGCCAAATGCAAACTTCACACGCCAAACGCTTGGATCTTCTTCACCATCAAATGTGCATCATGAAGCTCTTTAGCTTGACTTCTCATGAATGGTCTTGAAGGTTTAAATGTATCATGATCAGGTTGACCTGCATCACTAGGGATTTGTCTATGAGCCGTGTCTAGTAGGGTCTTGATTATGGGTATGTTGCGCGCCACATTTTATAATCAGGAGGTTACCTGACATTTAGGAATGTTACGTTCTTTCGAAATCTAGATCGTGCATAGAGCTAAGTCGTAAGTGTTCATCTCTAATACTTACCTTGTTTTCCTACAGCGATGCCTTCGGCTAGGAAGCAAGCAAATAGTGGACGGCTCGACATAAATGCCGGAGAGGGGACCTGTCAGGTGCCCCACGCGGTGGAGGGCCAAAGCGAGATGCCTTCTCAGACTTCATGTACTCCCCCTCCCCCAGAGGATATTAGAAGCCGCCCAGCTTCCCAAGTCCCTTCTTCTAATGCTACGGATCGGGACCTGAGGACTGCGGTGCAATTATTGACTAGCCTGGTAACTTCTCAGTCTCGGAGGCAGAATACCGGTATTACTGAGAGACCGGTCAGTACGAGGGTCCGTGACTTCATCAATTTGGATCCTACAGTGTTTACCGGGTCTGATCCTAAAGAAGACCCGCAGGATTTCATTGATCAGATACACCGCACACTGCGGGTTATGCATGCCAGTGACACAGAGGCAGTAGAACTGGCTTCCTATCGATTAAGGAACTTAGCAGTGTTCTGGTATGACGGTTGGGAGATATCTAGGGGTCCAAATGCTCCCTCACCCGTATGGAATGCATTTTCTGAGGCGTTCCTTCGCCACTACCTGCCAGTTGAGGTACGTCGAGCCAAGGCCGATAAATTCTTGAACCTTAAGTAGGGAAATATGAATGTACGAGAGTACAATATGCAGTTTGACTCTCTGGCAAGGTATGCTCCCCACATGGTGGCAGAGATGAGCGACAGGGTTCACTTATTCGTGAACGGATGGGACCGCACTTAATAAATGAATGCACCACGGCCTCCTTGATAGAGGGCATGGTATCTCCCGTATTCAAGCCTATGCCAAGACTATAGAGGACCGTAAACGCCAACAAAGGGTGGACAGGGAACAGGAGAGGACTCAGCATAAGAGAACAAGAGTTGCGGGGTATTCTGGTGATTCCAGAGGTAGTGTGAGGCCCCATTCTTCGAGGAGTTCGGCACCACCTGTGTCTAGTGCCCCTCGACAGTTCCAGAGTTCGCAGCCATCAGGCTCGTCATATCACAGGGCTACTAATCAGATGAGGTCCCCGATGCCTCGTTGTGAGCAGTGCGGCAGGACCCACTTTGGACCTTGTCGTTGGGGTTCGGATAGATGTTATTATCGTGGACAGCCCGGTCACATGATGCGGGACTGCCCTTACAGAAGGGATGGTGGCATGGCTCACCAAACTGGATCTGCGGCTGGCTCTTCCTTATCTATTCGACCTCCAGTACAAGGTCCTCAGCAGCCAGCAGTTCGTGGCAGAGGCAGCAGTGCAATGCCGGGCCCAAGCGGTGTTCAAAATCGAATATATGCTCTAGCGGGCCGACAGGACCTTGAGTCATCTCCGGATGTTGTCACAGGTATACTATCAGTGCTTTCTCATTATATGTATGCATTGATTGATCCCGGGTCCACGTTATCTTATGTTACACCCCTTGTGGCTGATAAATTTGATATTGCACCCGAATTAATAAGCAAGCCCTTTGTGGTATCCACTCTAATAGGAGATTCTGTGATTGCTAGAAAAGTATATAGAGGTTGCACTGTGACGATCTGTAATCGTCAAACCTCGGCAGATCTAATTGAGTTAGAGATAATCGACTTCGATGTGATAATGGGAATGGACTGGTTGGCATCGTGCTATGCCAGTGTCGATTGTCATACAAAGGTGGTTAGATTTCAATTTCCTGATGAACCCGTCCTTGAATGGAAGGGGAATGTTGCTACGCCGAAAGGTAGGTTTATTTCCTACCTTACGGCGAGGAAGATGATCTCCAAGGGTTGTATCTACCATCTTGTTCGCGGTATGGATGCGGAGGCGAAGTCGCCTACTCTACAATCAATTCCGGTAGTCAGTGAATTTCCGGATGTATGAACTCTCAGGTCTTCCTCCTGAAAGGGAGGTTGAGTTTGGCATCGATGTGTTGCCCGATACTCACCCAATTTCTATTCCTCCATATAGAATGGCCCCAGCAGAGTTGCGGGAGTTTAAGGTACAGTTGAAGGACTTACTGGATAAAGGCTTCATTAGGCCTAGCACTTCACCTTGGGGTGCGCCAGTCTTGTTCATACGAAAGAAAGACGGATCGTTACGGATGTGTATCGATTATCGTCAGTTGAATAAGGTCACCGTAAAGAACAAGTATCCACTTCCAAGAATTGATGACCTATTTGACCAGCTCCAGGGAGCCAGATATTTCTCCAAGATCGACCTGCGCTCAGGGTATTTTCAGTTAAGGGTCAAGGAGAAAGACATTCCAAAAACAGCTTTGCGAACTAGATATGGGCATTTTGAGTTCCTGGTAATGTCATTCGGGCTAACAAATGCCCCGGCTGCTTTCATGGATCTCATGAATACTGTATTCAGACCTTATCTTGATATGTTCGTGGTGGTATTCATCAATGATATCCTGGTGTATTCCCGTTCAGAGGCAGAACATGTGGGCCACTTGCGGATAGTATTGCAGACCCTTCGGGACCACAAGTTGTATGCAAAGTTCGCCAAATGTGAATTTTTGTTGAACTCAATGGCATTCTTAGGCCACGTGATATCCGATGAGGGTATTAGTGTCGATACTCAAAAGATCGACGCGGTCAAGAATTGGCCAGGGCCTACTACGCCATCGGAAGTCCGTAGCTTCTTGGGGTTAGCAGGGTATTACAGGCGGTTTGTAGAAGTATTCTCTTCTATATCAGCACCATTAACTAAGCTGACCCAGAAGGCTGCCAAATTTCAGGGGACAGATGGTTGCGACTGGAGTTTTCAAGAGCTAAAAGATCGATTAACATCCGCTCCAGTCCTTGCTCTCCCTAACGGAACTGAAGGTTATGTGGCGTATTGTGATGCCTCTGGCATAGGTTTGGGATGTGTCTTGATCCAGCATGGGAGGGTAATTGCTTATGCTTCAAGAAAATTGAAGAAGCATGAAAAGAATTATCCAACCCATGACCTTGAATTGGCTGCTGTGGTATATGCCTTAAAGACATGGCGACACTATTTATACGGTGTCTATGTTGACCTCTACACGGACCACAAAAGTTTACAGTACATCTTCAGTCAAAAGGAGTTAAATTTGAGACAACGACGTTGGCTAGAATTACTGAAAGACTATGACGTCGAAATATTATACCATCCGGGCAAAGCCAATGTTGTGGTCGACGCCCTCAGTCATAAGTCAATGGGAAGTTTAGCACACATTGAAGCAGGTAATCGGAGTTTAACCAAAGAACTTCATCAGCTAGCCAGTATGCGAGTCAAATTGTTAGACTCCGAAGATGGAGGTATTATTGTCCATAACACATCTGAATCATCTCTCGTAGCCGAGGTGAAAGCATGGCAATACGAAGATCCCACCTTGGTGCGATTGAGAGAGGGCATTCAACAGGGTAAGATCTCAGCTTTTGAGGTCGCAGGAGATGGGACATTGAGATGCCAAGGCCGATTATGTGTGCCTAATGTAGCAGAATTACGAGAGAAGATCATGAGGGAAATTCACCAATCCAGGTATTCCATCCATCCTGGCTCAACAAAAATGTATCATGATGCCAAGGAGCAGTATTGGCGGGATGGCATGAAGAGATCAATTGCAAAATTTGTAGCTCAGTGTCCAAATTGCCAACAGGTAAAGACAGAACATCAGAAACCTGGTGGATTGCTCCAAGATATAGAAATTCCAACTTGAAAATGGGAGGTGATTAACATGGATTTTATAGTCGGATTACCTCGCTCCAAAAGTAAGTTCGACTCCATCTGGGTGATAGTGGATCGGCTTACCAAGTGTGCTCATTTTCTACCAGTTAAAACAACCTACACAGCTGAAGATTATGCAAAGATGTGTACATCAAGTAAATTGTTAGGCTTCATGGGGTGCCAATGTCTATTATATCAGACAGAGGAACCCAATTCACAGCTAACTTCTGGAAGTCCTTTCAGAAAGGTTTAGGTACACAAATAACTCTCAGCACAACTTTGCATCCGCAAACTGACGGACAAGCTGAACGAACCATTCAGACACTGGGAGATATGCTAAGAGTATGTGTCTTGGATTTCCAAGGTAGTTGGGATGACCATCTTCCACTTATATACAATAACAGCTACCACTCCAGTATAAAAATGGCCCCATATGAGGCATTGTATGGGAGGAAATGTAGATCACCAATTGGGTGGTTCGAAGTTGGTGAAACTGAGTTGTATGGGCCAGATCTGATCCACCAAGCCGTTGAGAAAGTAAGAATGATACAGGGACGATTGAAGACAGCACAAAGTAGGCAAAAGTCCTATTCTGATGACCGACGTCGTGATTTAGAGTTTCAAGTTGGTGATTGGGTATTCCTGAAAATCTCGCCAATGAAGGGTGTCATGCCCTTTGGGAAGAAAGGTAAGCTGAGCCCGAGGTACATCGGTCCGTACAGAATCCTTCGACGAATTGGACATGTTGCCTATGAATTAGAGCTACCATCCGAAATGTAGTTTGTCCATCCGGTGTTTCATGTGTCCATGTTGAGGAAATGTATCGGAGACCCTTCTCGGGTCGTCCCCATCCAAGACATGCAGATTGCAGAGGATCTAACATACGAAGAGGTACCAGTGGCCATATTGGACGGACAAATCCGCAAACTAAGGACAAAAGATGTAGCTTCCGTTAAAGTGCTATGGAGGAACATGAACGTGGAGGAGATGACATGGGAAGCGGAAGAAGAGATGAAAGCTAAATATCCATACCTGTTCCACAATGTAAATAATGATGATGCCGAAGAAACACAGAATGCATTATAAGGAGAAACATCCGTGTGAGGTAAATAGGAACTTGAGATACTCTTCATTATTACCTTTCATTTAATGCTGGGATTCAGTGGCGTCCGAACGAAGTAAATGGAACTCGAACCCCTCTACAGTATTACCTTTCATTTGATGGCGGCCTACATTGGCCTCCAATCTCCCAACATTCGGGGACGAATGTTCCAAAGGGGGGGAGAGTGTTACGACCTGTCAATTCGTACATTAAAATACACCGTGAAATAGTTTATATATGAGGACCCAAGAACCCAGAAAAATAGTTTAAAGTTAAGAAAAAGAATAAAGGTGTTGCATAGCTAGATATGCAAACCACAAAGCACAAATGCGAACCGCATATCCAGCACCAAGATCGCAAAGTGAGACAGATTTCTGGGCTGGAGTTGTGTCAAATATGCGGCTAGAATGCGGACCGCATAATGCAAATGCGGACCGCAAATGTGACACCTTCCATCGCGGAATGGAACAGAGTTCTGGGCTAAATCTGTGTCTGAAATGCGACCAAAATGCGATCGCATTGTTGAAAATGCGAACCGCAAATCTGGCCCTTCTGCGTCGCATAATGCAACAGAATTCTAGGTTGAGATTTGCGACCAGAATGCGAACCGCATACCCTGTTTGCGGTGGGTATGCGATCGCAAACCTGAAATTTGTCAGGTACGTATGCCACTTATTGCCAGGCCTATAAAAGGGACCCAAACCCGTCCCTCCTTCATTTTTCTAAGTCCAAGCATAGTAGAAGGCCTCAAACGACCTCTCTCAAAGCCCCACACCTACACAACCAATTTCCTCTCTTCCAAACTCTAAAATTGAAGAAGAAAAGCAAGAAATTGAAGAACTAGGAGGGAACCCTAGCTGAGTTTCCCCCTCCTACAAACCCACATTAAAGGCAAAACCTAGAAATTGAGGAATCGAAGAAGAGGGCTAGATAATTCACATGCAAGGTAAGTTACTACTTCCTTTCATGTAATTCTCCCTTGAACATTCATGATAGGTGGTTGCATGCCTGTAAGAACTTATGGGAATATTACTAGAAGCCATGAAATCGAAATAAGTGGGGTTAAACGGAATGGGTCATGATTATTAGGGGTTGTAAATGGGTTGGATGTGCTGTAAATACGTTTGATAAGGGTTAGGGGAGGAAGGGTGTAGAGAAGCACCACATGAATTTGAGAAATGGTGGTTAATGATAGCTATCACGCGTAGTGAGTAACGATTGAACTGTTCCTTAATTGTAGACTAAGGAATTGTAGCAAATTGCATAGCCCGAGAACTGGCGCCGTAAGTACCAGGTATGTAAGACTATACCGTTCTTTCTTTTGCACGACTCCTATTGATTACAATGCCATGAACGAGCCCCAAGGACTATGAACACAAAACAAATAGCCAGCACCATATCAAGACACACAAAACAACCAGTGAACTCACAGACAGAAACAGACCAAGCAGCAAAAAACAACTCAACATCAAGAAGGAATCCGATCTTAGCACTCTGAAAGAAACAAGGCAGCACACAGGAATGACACACCAAAAAGCCAGCAGTACCAGCACCAACAAAACAGACAGCAAGAAGCAGTCCAGCATAACAAAGACAACCAGCAGCAAAAACAAAACCAAAACAGACAGCAATCAGCACTTCAGCAGCATCGATCAGCTCAACAACAACAGAAAACCTTCACAGCAGAGGGAATCCCAGCACACATTAAAGCAACCATCAATACATCAGGAAAGCAGTAGCCCCAGCACCAACAATAAACATCAGATCAACGCACAGTAGATAACCAGCAACAACAGTAGGAGCACAAAAAGCAGAAAGCAGCAGATCAGCACCAGCAAGGACTATGAACACGCAACAAATAGCCAGCACACATTGGATCACAACTCAGAGCACCATAGAATTATTAGGAAAGCAACAACAAACAGTGGAGTAGAAGACAGAAAAACCAACAAAAACAGGAGCCAAATGCCACAGCAGGACAATCAACAACCAACACATTTCTTTGGCCTTGAAGCACCTCACTCTGATTTTGTACAAATGCATATCCATCAACTCATAATGGATATCCACTATATCAAAATAGGTCATACACAATGTATAGGTTATGTACATCAAGGAAGGAACCTAGAACTACCTCATCATGTTTTTGTACAGATGACTATATATCAACTCTGTAAGATAGATAGCCATCACTTTAACCTAGGTTCGACTCATTCTGTATTTTTTGTATATCAAGGGAGGAACCTTATTACTAAGCAAAGGTTCCTGTATTTTTTTTGGGGAGGTAAGGTTCATGTCCCCATCCTTTTTTGTAAATTTTGACTACTAAAGCTAATAAATTATATTTAAACCAAAAAAAAAAAAAACGAGCCCCAAAAGAATACTATATTCCTAGAAGTTAGGATTACTTCTATTGTTTCCCTCTAAGTAAGAATTGCTCTTGTTGTTATGATATTAATGCTGATGGTAATCCTTGAGTCTTATAAAGCTCACGTTAATGAGGTATTCTTATATATATGTGAAAGAAGAGATAATAAATGTATGTCACTAAAAAGGGTCTGGAACGCTTGTTGATAACTGAACTTGTAATGTATTAAATAGATATGCGTGATTGAATACGCTGACCGCGCCCATTGAAGGCCGGGTACGTTGTGACGGCGCCTAGCATGGCCGGGTAAGCTATGATATGATAATGATGAGCCCACAGAGGCATGTGATTATGATGAGCCCACAGAGGCATATGATGACGAGCCCATAGGGGCGTACGATGACGATGAGCCCAGGGAGGCGTATGTGATTGTATGAGGTAACGATTATGTGATGGTTACGGTAACAATAAATGTATATGAAAATGACAAGCCCACAGAGGCAAGAGTATAAGACGATAATAATGGTAATAAACATGTATACGATAAGGTTATAAAGGTTATATGTTTCTATCCTGATGCTTATATCGTTGCTCTTATATTGTGTTTCCTGTCTTACATACTCAGTACATTATCCGTACTGACGTCCTTTATTCGTGGACGCTGCATGTCGTGCTGCAGGTCCTAATAGATTGATAAACGGAGCTCCCCCACCGCAGTAGGCTACCAGTTCAGCAGATATCAGCAAGATTCATCCTTCGGACTTGCTACAGCCTTGGTATGCATTTTGTATAGGCATTGTGGGCATGTCGGGGCCCTATTCCGACGTAGGTTGTATAGTGTCTGTTCTTGTAGAGGCTCAATAGACAAATGTTGATGTATGTATGTATAGACCAGTGTCGGGTTGACTCATGTACGGTTGTATTGCCTCGTCGGCATATGTAATATGTTATATAGTTTTGCATTGTAGCCCCGTTGGCACACTATGTATATAAGCACGTTTATGTCATGGTACGATGTTTCCGCCTAATGTGATGATATTCAAAACTGCATGTGAATGACAGATTTGTAGATAACAAAGAAAGTAAGATAGCAGTTATGAGGGGTATGCCGGTGCTCTGCAAGCAGTGTCCGGTGCCCTGTCGTGACCCTCCGGTTGGGTCGTGACAGCAGATGAGACCGTATTTTTGACATTGAACTTTGCCCAGGATCTGTTTTGGTCTGCGATCTCTGTGTGCAATATGCGGCTCGCAAACAGGTTATGCAGTCGCAGATGAGACTGCATTTTTTACGTTGAACTTTGCCCAGAAGTCTGTCTTGATCTGCGATCTTGGTGTGAAATATGCGGCCCGCATGTGGGTTTTGCGATAGCATATCCACATCTGCGATGCCTTTTTGCTCTTTTCTTGTCTTTTTGTGGCTTTTTGAACTCTTTTCCATGCTCTTAGGTCTTTACACCTCATACACTGCAAAAAATACTAAAATTACATAAGTACCGACGGAAATTGCATTTAAAACAAGTTAAAATCTAAGCAATTAGTATCAAAATGTGCCGAAATTCTCCGGCACATCAGCCACTTAGCATTAGAATCGATTCCCACAAAGAGTGTGACATATTAGCTCATATTTCAGCCTTTGGATCAAGTGTTGGAGTCTCCTTGGGTCGGCATTCTCAACCCCAAAATAGTCACACAAATACTCCCTGCCCCGCGGCACATCCTTTCCTCATACATGTGAAGTGCAGCTTCGATAATTCCAGTTAGCATACAGCTCTCGTACCATGCTCAGGTTTGCAGGCGTCGGGCATTCCAAGAACTTCCATCTTTAAAGCTCGCAGCCTGGCAAGTATATCCGGGAATTTCCTCTCTAAGGCTGCGGTATTAATCCCCATCTCAGAGACGTACCGTCCCGCCGGCACGAAGTCTCGATGCCGAGCAATAGCAGCATCATCAACCAAGTCCAAACGAGGCCTCAGCCTTAATGGCACTTGCTTAGATCCCTCGGCGACCTGTTTCCCTTTGGATGGTCATGAAGAGCTTTCTCCCTGCTTGTGCTTTTTGATCACCGGAGAGGTGGTAGAGGATTTTCCAATGCCTTTGCCTTTGCTAGTGCTATCACGAGCCATAGTATCCTGTTGCACAAGTAAACATGAATGTGAGAAAGGTTCAAGACATATGCCTCAGGTTGGCATGCAAGTCATCAAATGACCCCACACTTAAAACCGAAGACACAAGTACAAGTGTTGCACCTCAAAACTATGGGTACTCAAGACTTCCCCATGCTACACAATAATGATTGATCATGGCAACGTGAATACTCAATAAGGTCAGCTAAAGGCATATGGTCTGCACCTTTCACAAATACTAAAGTATGCTAAATTAGGCTAACTTACAAGATTCTACAACATACAACATACAAAAGCAATGGTGTAAGAACATATTCTGCATCAAAGCCACATCCCCCAACTTGTAAAAGCATCCCTAGACACCCCACACTTAGCCCAAATGCATACACAAGTGCATCCAGTTACTCAGACTTTACTGGTTCACAAAAATTTTCACTCAAGCATTTAAACAAACACAATGTGGGCATGAAATGTGTTCTTATATTTTAACAATGGTGGAACATGATGGCCCTGCCAATTTTCAACGAAGTAGAGGGAATTCTAGTTTACTACTCCGAATACACATGAAACACACAATTTTTTACCAAAACAACACACCCACCATCAAGGTGTCATAAGAACTACATGAGGGAGTGGGAAACTATAATATGAAACTATGGGGAA
Organism: Nicotiana obtusifolia; assembly: GCA_002018475.1. NCBI lineage: Eukaryota > Viridiplantae > Streptophyta > Magnoliopsida > Solanales > Solanaceae > Nicotiana > Nicotiana obtusifolia. The sequence continues at coordinate 33,135 of MCJB01000479.1, read as the reverse complement.
TTAGCGGTCTTGGGGATGGGAGTGTGGATAACTACTAATGAAAACACATAATAAATAGAAGAGAAGAAGAAGAACATACCTGGAGAAGGAGTGCGAGAGAGAATGAAAAATTGAAAAAAATTTCGTGAAGAAGAAGAAGAAGAGGACGCGAGCAGCAGCTGCGTTTTTTCTTCAAGGTGGAGTTTTTTTGTTTTTGTTTTTGTTTGTTGGTGTTTGGGTGGGTTTGGGAAAGGATATGAGTATTAGTATTAGTGTAAATGGGTATTTGGGTTGGGTTAAATGGATATGGATTAAGAATAAAAATACAAAAAAATTAAAACTAACCTGACCCCCCCTAGCTGGCGCCTTACGCCCTCCCTGGCGCTGGGGTCGTGGGTTATTTTGCCTACAGCGCCCCAGGGAGCCGGGCGCTGGCCTGGGTGCTGTTCATGTGAAAACTTTTTTTTTTTTTGAATGGACATCCCGTTTCCCCGAGCCTTATATATACCCAATTTACACGTCCTACACATCTACATCTAATATTTCTATACATATAAATGAAGTGCAATACTCTATCTATTCTAAAAAAAAAATTAAGAAGTTAAACTAGGAAAGCGATAAAAATTGGGTTGCCTCCCAACAAGCACCTGATTTAACATCGCGGCACGACGCAGAGTCTTGCTTACTCGTCAGCGAGTACAACCTTGGTCTTCTCACGATTAATCATTCCTCCCCAATAATGCTTGACTCTATGACCATTCACTAAGAATTTTCGCTCACTATTTAAAGCTCACAGCTCGATTGCACCATAAGGAGTGACTCTCACCACCTCAAAAAGACCTGACCATCTCGATTTTAGCTTCCCAAGGAATAGTCGTAGTCTAGAATTGAATAATAACACCTGTTGGCCTGGCTCAAAGTAACGTGGCTTGATATGCTTGTCATGTCTTTTCTTTATATAGCTTAGCATTTTTGTCAATTCTATTTTTAATTGCTTAATTGTCTTGCCAGCAGTTAGGTTCTATTTACTATCTATGCTATGCTTGGAAAAGCCGTGTTTAGATTAGAGAAGAGTTGAAGAGAGCATGATCTTAACCCTTAGGGGGAGCGAATTTGTGGTTAGGATAGGAATATACCTAATCACTGTGCTTAATTAAATATCGTGATCTCAATGCATTCTTAATAGATTGATTTCATAGGAATATAGGCGTTAATCTATTGAGAATAGGTGAGTAGTACTTCGAGAGAAAGCTATGAGAGCAATTATCGATTAATTAGCAATCATGAGTGAATTATATGAAAGGGAGAGTTAATTCGAACACAATACGATTGGTAAATCGATCACAACCCTGGAATACTTGTCTCTACTGAATAAATGACAATCAACTAGTTACTTGATAATTCAGTTATTACTTAGAATTGTAGTTTAGCATAATTGAACTCATGAACTCGAATTTAGCTTGACGAAATAACAATATCGGTGTGTTAGTGACTAGTTGATATATGTCCCTGTGGGTACGATATCTGGACTTCCAATCCTATATTACTTGTCAGCCACGTATACTTGCGTGTGCGTTTGGGAGCAACAGAACTAAACCTACCCAACACGTATAAATACTCCTCAAGGCATTTGAAGAACTTAAAAAGAAGTGGGTGACTGCTCCCATTATCGTGGCACCTGATTGGTCCTTACTATTTGAACTTATGTGTGATGCAAGTGACCTTGCTATTGGGACAATGCTAGGCCAGAGGAAGGACAAGGTGTTTTATTCCATCTACTATGCGAGTAAGACTCTTGATGATGCACAACTGAATTACACCACCACGGAGAAGGAGCTGTTAGCTGTAGTGTGGGCCTTTGAGAAATTTCGGGCATACTTGGTGGGAACGAAAGTCATAGTCCATACCGATCATGCACCAATCAGGTATTGGTTTACAAAAAAAGAATCTAAGGCTAGATTGATGTGCTGGGTTTTATTGCTGCAGGAAAAAGATGAAGAAAACTGAGAATTCTCTTCTTCCTAATGATCCCATGTGTGTTTTTCCTCCAAGCGTCACCCTGGCGCTGGGGTCGTGGGGTATTCTGCCTACAGCGCCCCAGGCAGCGCCGAGCGTTGGCCTGGGCACTGTTCACGCGATTTTTCTTTTTTTGAATGGACATCCCGTTTCCCCGAGCCTTATATATACCCAATTTACACGTCCTACACCATTACATCTAATATTTCTATACCTATAAATGAAGCGCAATACTCTATCTATTCTTAAAAAAAATAAATTAACAAGTTAAACTAGGAAAGCGATAGAAATTGGGTTGCCTCCCAACAAGCGCCTGATTTAACATCGCGGGACGACGCAGAGACTCGCTTACTCGTCAGCGAGTACAACTTTGGTCTTCTCACGATTAATCATTCCTCCTCAATAATGCTTGACTCTATGACCATTCACCAAGAATTTCTGCTCACTATTTAAAGCTCGCAGCTCGATTGCACCATAAGAAGTGACTCTCACCACCTCAAAAGGACCTGACCATCTCGATTTTAGCTTCCCAGGGAATAGCCGTAGTCTAGAATTGAATAATAGCGCCTGTTGGCCTGGCTCAAAGTAACGCGGCTTGATATGCTTGTCATGCCATCTTTTTATCTTTTCTTTATATAGCTTAGCATTTTCATAAGAGTGCAGCCTGAACTCATCTAACTCATTCAACTACATAGGTCTTTTCTCGCCTACGGCCTCAAGGTCCATGTTCAGCTTCTTAATAGCCCAGTATGCCTTGTGTTCTAGTTCAACGGGTAAGTGACATGCTTTCCCATAAATTAGCTTGTAAGGGGATGCTCCAATTGGCGTTTTATATGCTGTCCTATATGCCTAGAGGGCATCATCTAACTTTGCAGCCCAATCCTTCCTATTCACACTCACCGTCTTCTCTAATATTTGCTTGATTTCTCTGTTTGACACCTCAGCTTGCCCACTTGTCTGTGGATGATATGCTGTAGCAACTCTGTGGCGAATTCCATATTTAGCTAGAAGGTTATTCAACAATCGATTGCAAAAATGAGTCCCTTCATCACTGATTAAAGCACGTGGAGTCCCAAATCTCGAGAATATGTTCTTTTCCACAAACGCAGCTACCACCATGGCATCATTCATTGGCAAAGAAATTGCCTACACCCATTTTGACACGTAGTCAACTGCTAGCAAAATGTATTTGTTTCCTATGGACGGTGGAAAATGGCCCTGTAAAATCTATCCCCCACACATCAAAAAGCTCAACTTCTAGAATGTTATTTAAACACATCTCATGCTTCCTTGTGATTGTTCCCGTTCTCTGACATTGGTCACAATTCTTAACGAATGCATGGGCATCCTTGAGTAAAGTCGGCCAAAAGAGACCGGATTGTAGCACCTTTGCAGCTGTTCTATCTCCTCCATGATGGCCCCCATAAGGTGATGCGTGACAATCATACAATACTAATTCCACCTCTTTTTCAAGAATGCATCTCCTCATCAATTGATCAGTACATTGCTTGAATAAGTAGGGCTCATCCCAGTAGTAGAAGTTCACGTCATGTAAAAACATCTTTCTAGCTTCAGATTCGATTTCGGGAGGAAGTACCGCACTCACAAGATAATTCACATAATCTGCGTACCATGGGGGAGGGTCATGGGTTATAGCAAAAGTTGCTCATCAGGAAATACTTCTTTAATTTGGCCACCCTCCTCTACGTGATCGTGATTTTCCAACCGTGATAGATGGTCTGCTACTTGGTTCTCTGTCCTCTTTCCATCTCGTATTTCTACATCAAATTCCTGTAGCAATAAAACCCAGTGCATCAATCTAGCCTTAGATTCTTTTTTTATAAACAAATACCTGATTGCTGCATGATCGGTATGGACTATGACTTTCGTTCCCACCAAGTATGCCCGAAATTTCTCAAAGGCCCACACTACAGCTAACAGCTCTTTCTCCGTTGTGGTGTAATTCAGATGTGCATCATCAAGAGTCTTACTCGCATAGTAGATGGAATAAAGCACCTTGTCCTTCCTCTGGCCTAGCACTGCCCCAATAGCAAGGTCACTCGCATCATACATAAGTTCAAATGGTAAGGATCAATCAGGTGCCACAATAATGGGAGTAGTCACCAACTTCTTTTTAAGTTCTTCAAATTCCTTGAGGCAAGCATCATCAAAGTTGAAAGTTACGTCTTTTTCAAGTAGCCTGCACAAAGGAGTAGCAATTTTTGAAAAATCTTTAATAAAGCGCCGATAGAAACCCGCGTGTCCCAAGAAACTCCGGACACCCTTCACTGAAATAGGTGGAGGTAATTTTTCAACCGCCTCCACCTTCGCTTTATCAACTTCAATGCCGGTCCTAGATATTTTGTGACCCAACATGATGCCTTCTTGTACCATAAAATGGCACTTTTCCCAATTCAGTATCATATTTGTTTCTTCACAACGGGCTAGCACCTTGCTTAAATTCCTCAAGCAATCATCATAAGAGGACCCCAAAGACTGAAAAATCATCCATAAACACTTCCACGAATTTTTCCACCATGTCGGTAAAAATAGCCATCATACACCTCTGGCAAGTGACTGGTGCATTACAAAGTCCAAACGGCATTCGCTTGAAGGCGAAAGTGCCATAAGGACAAGTAAAAGTAGTCTTCTCCTGATCCTCTAGGCATATGACAATCTGATTGTATCCTGAGTAGCCATCAAGGAAGCAGTAATATTCATGCCCGGCTAACCTAGCATTTGGTCGATGAATGGAAGTGGGAAGTGGTCCTTGCGAGTTGCCTTGTTGAGCCTTCTATAATCGATGCAGACTCTCCATCCCGTAACAGTGCGAGTGGGGATTAGCTCATTCTTCTCGTTCTCAACTACAGTCATTCCTCCCTTTTTGGGCACACATTGAATCGGGCTTACCCAATTGCTATCAGAAATAGGAAAAATGATACCTGCATCAAGCAACTTGATTACTTCCTTTTTCACCACCTCTTTCATGATGGGATTTAATCTCCTTTGCTGCTCCACAGTGGGGGCGGTGTCCGTCCTCTAAAAAGATTTTATGCATGCAAAATGATGGACTAATACCCTTGATGTCAGCTATAGTCCACCCAATGGCCTTATTATACTCGCGGAGGACTCTGAGCAATTTTTCTTCTTGAGTGCTGATCAAGCTGGATGAAATAATCATTGGCAGTGTCTTAGAGTTCCCCAAATAAGCATAGCGCAGATGCGCTGGAAGTAGCTTGAGTTCTAGCCTTGGAGCCACCTCAATAGATGGCCTGGGAAGGATCAGAGTGACAGGCCTTTCCAATTCTTCAAATTTTTTGAACTCCTAGACATAACTGTAAGACATATCCAGTACTTGCTCAATTTTTCCCATCTTTTCATCTTCACTATTTTCCACATCCCCAATCAATACTCGTTCAACAGGATCTATAGGGCTCATATAGGGCACTAATGATGTGGAATCGCTCTCCACCACAAAGATCATGGATAATTCTTCATAGTAGGCTGGCAACCTGAGCGCTTTATAAACGTTGAATACTTCTACTCGGTCACCTACTCTCATCGTCATCTTTCCTTCTCAAACATCAATAATATCTCGGCCCGTGGCTAAGAATGGACGCCCCAAAATAAATGCGACTTCTTGATCGGGCTCGTAGTTCAGAATAATGAAATCACCAGGGAATATGAAAGAACCCACTTAAACTAGCACATCTTCAATCACTCCCTTAAGATGAGCAAGGGAGCGATCAAAAAAATGCTCAAAAATGCTCTCTTCTCTCTCCTCTGGTAGGCGACCTTGAGCAGCCATGGCTGCCAACGCCTTTCCCCAGCTTTTGGCTGTGGGATAGCCAAACAAACAGACTCAAAATGATCTTCTTCCAAAGGCGCACACAACCATCCAAACATCGTCCCAAAATAATCACGACACTGCTTCAAATCAGCAAAACAAAATCGTGAACACTGTAGCAGTTCGTCGCATCAGCGATTCAACAACTTCACAGCTCGTTCCTGGTATAATTGCTAATCCCCAATCATCATGAGCACTTCCTAACAACAAACAAACAGAAGCCCAGCAACAACAAGCAGCAAATTCTTCCAAGAATTGCGAAGAATAGAGCAGGTTCACATATCAAGCTCAGGTAAACAATTTGGCTCAAAATCAATGCCAATCAATTCCTGCTGTTGAGAATGTTGTTTCGCGACCTTCAAAACCAATTCTCATTGACTCAATCTTCACAACATTAACAAAAGGTTTTGCGGCAGAGTCGAGCACGCCGGATGTTCGACAAAATGTCAAACCCACCTCAGCAACCAATTTGCACGATAATGCTGCTCCTCACCTGTTGGCAGTGGGTGAGACAACTCAAAAAATTATCGAAACAGGTAATCCAAAGCATTCATATGCGGCGCAACTTAATCTGAAACAATCTACCGCAACCTCTTCAAAAATAGAGTTGCTACCTGTTAAGCTCGTCCATGGAGAACCAACGATTGAATTTTCAATGGATGAGGTTAATGAATTTACAAGAGAAGAAGGTTTACATCAAGCT
>MCJB01000479.1:0-20079 GCA_002018475.1 Nicotiana obtusifolia | reverse complement strand
GGAAAGCAGCAATTGCAGCTAGAGGGCTTCTCTTGCAACATACCTCGACCAAATAGAGCACTTGGATATTCCTACATCAGAGCCAACATTGGGATACTTACTGGGAAGGCCAAAATGCAAGGAATAACATCAAGACACAAACTGGAACATGCTGGAACCATTGGCAAAACAACATCAGATGTTCAGCCTATAACAATGGCAAGATCAATTGCGAGCAAGACAGTAGTTGATTGTAACAGACATCTCACCAAGGCAAAAGCAATGTATTGGATGGCACAACTGGAAAGAACAGCAGCAGGGAAACTTGACAAGGAGTTGCAGCTCGCAAATGCTCTAAACAGCCAACAAAACTCAACAAGGCAACTGGGCATACTGGGAAGATTGTGGAGCACACAACTGTCTCTGAACACCAATTTAGAAACAGAAACAACAGAATGCTATGCAAATAAATCACAACTCAATGAACACAGAGAGCAAGCAACAACACATAACAGAACAACTAAACTCACAGGGAAGTACATGAATACACAACTGACTATTCCCAATACAATGCTATCTCACATATCTCCTCTCACACCTCTGATTTCTTTAAGTTTATCTCTGCATATTGAAACAATAACAGCAGAGAGACATAGCAATCATCGAGGCCCAACTAATCAACTGGTCACAAAGAGCAGACACTGGAGCAAACACCTGATCGCAAACTCCCTTACAAGAAGCATCTGGCAGCAAACCTATGCAGGAACAAGGTCTGCACACCAGAAGAGTAGGGAAAAAAGCTATCAGCAACAACACAGTAGTGCCTTGAACCAACAGTCAGCTTCTCTAATCCCGGCAGGTAGCAAGAACTCAGGGCTAGATCATACACCAATGAAAACAATGAAACTCAAGTCTCAGCAATACAAAGCAACAAAGGAAAGCACAAAAACCAGAGAAGGAAGCAACAGATCAGCTGCACAATCTGAAATATCCACACAAAGACCTCCCAACAACGCAAAGTTGCATCAACTGGACTTGGTACCCACATCAACAGGGGATGCTTCTTATAGGGGTAGGTCATTGGCGCAATTGTTTTGTGTGGTATTAGCACAACCGTGCTCATTCTATTACAATTGCTCCAATCACCTTCTACCTATAAAAACATCATCCCCAGAGGCTTAGCATAATATACATCCAGGACAACTACAGCTCTCCCTTGTATGCCAGAACCGATCCAACTTCACAAGCAAAGGAACAAGGAACCAAAAACATATCCACAGAGCAGGATTTATGTACAAATGACCTAGATCCTATAAAACATCTTTTTTGTATAGGACTCACTACTTACTATCAAGGTATCTATAGTCAACAATTTAGAACGACTAGATACATGTACTTTTTTGGTGAGTTAAGGTTCATGTCCCCCTCTCTTGTAAATTTTTGCTAAGCTATCAATAAATAACCAATATTAACCACAAAAAAAAAAAAGTAAGACGCTCAATGAACTATCAATACAACAAGTAGGAACTAGTCTACTTACCTTCTTGATGAAGTCACGGAGTACCTATACTATACGAACAACCCTCAAGACAACAGTGGTCTTGCAAACTGTTCGATCAAACAAAGGAACAAGTTCATAGATGGCAACGCCTTTTCTTGTCTTGTTCATAGATGGCATTGATAACACTTGATCAAATTTATTTGCATCACGTTGGGGCTTTCTACTATGCTTGGACTTAGAAAAATGAAGAAGGGACGGGTTTGGGTCCCTTTTATCGGCCTGGCAATAAGTGGCACACGTACCTGACAATTTTTCAGGTTTGCGATCGCATACCCACCGCAAACAGGGTATGCGGTTCGCATTTTGGTCGCAAATCTCACCCCAGAAATCTGTTGCATTATGCGATGCAGAAGGGCCAGATTTGCGGTTCGCATTTTCAACAATGCGATCGCATTCTGGTCGCATTTTAGACATTGAGTGAGCCCAGAACTCTATTCCATTCTGCGATGGAGGGTGTCATGTTTGCGGTACGCATTTGCGTTATGAGGTCCGCATACTGGTCGCATATTTGACACAATTTCAGCCCAGAACTCTGTCGCAGTTTGCGACCTTGATGTTGGATATGCGGTCCGCATTTGTGCTTTGCGGTCCGCATATCTAGCTATGTGACACCTTTGTTCTTTTTCTTAACTTCAAACCATTTTTCGGGTTCTTGGGTCCTCATATGTGAGCTATTTCACAGTGTATTTTAACGTACGAATTTTACGGGTTGTAACACTCTCCCCCCCTTAGGAACATTCGTCCCCGAATGTATGGATCTATGAAAGGTAATACTGTACGGGGGAAGGGGTTTCAGCTTTTATAGGCTTCGTTCGGACGCCACTGAACCCAAGCATTAAATGAAAGGTTATGAAGAGTCAAGTTCCTATTTACCTCGGGGAAATGCTTCTCTTTTTCATTCGTTCCGCGTCTCCTCGGCATCTCCATTATTTACATCGGGGAACAGGTACGGATATTTAGATTCATCTCTTCGTCTGCTTCCCATGTCATTTCCTCCACATTCCTGTTCCTCCACAACACCTTGACTGAAGCCACATCCTTTGTTCTTAGCCTGCAGTCCTGTCGGTCCAATATAGCCACTGGTGCTTCTTCGTATGTTAGATTCTCTGTGATCTGTATGTCTTGGATGGGGATGACCCGGGAAGGGTCTCCGATACATTTCCTCAACATGGACACATGGAACACCAGATGGACAAATTCCATCTCGGAGGGTAGCTCTAATTCATATGCAACATGTCCAATCCGCCGAAGGATTTTGTACGGACCGATGTATCTCGGGCTCAATTTACCTTTCTTCCGAAAATGCATGACACCCTTCATGGGTGAGACTCTCAGGAACGCCCAATCACCAACTTGAAACTCTAAATCACGACGCCGGACGTCGGAATAGGACTTTTGCCTGCTTTGTGCAGTCTTCAATCGTCCCTGTATTATTCGTACTTTCTCAACGGCTTGATGGACCAAATCCGGGCCATACAGCTCAGTTTCACCAGCTTCGAACCACCCAATTGGCGATCTACACTTCCTCCCATACAATGCCTCATATGGGGCCATTTTTATACTGGAGTGGTAGCTGTTGTTGTACACAAACTCTATCACTGGAAGATGGTCGTCCCAACTTCCCTTGAAATCTAAGACACATGCTCTCAGCATATCCTCAAGTGTTTGGATAGTACGTTCAGCTTGTCCGTCAGTTTGCAGATGGAAAGCTGTGCTGAGGTTCACCTGTGTACCCAAGCCTTTCTGAAAGGATTTCCAGAAGTTAGCTGTGAATTGGGCTCCTCTATCGGATATAATGGACATTGGCACCCCATGAAGCCTAACAATTTCTTTGATGTACAGCTTTGCATAATCCTCAGCGGTGTAGGTTGCCTTAACTGGTAGAAAATGAGCACACTTGGTAAGCCGATCCACTATCACCCAGACGGAGTCGAACTTACGATTGGAGCGAGGTAATCCAACAATGAAATCCATGTTAATTACCTCCCACTTCCAAGTCGGAATTTCTATATCTTAGAGCAGTCCCCCAGGTTTCTGATGTTCGGTCTTTACCTGTTGGCAATTAGGACACTGAGCTACGAACTCCGCAATTGATTTCTTCATCCCATTCCACCAATACTGTTCTTTGGTATCATGATACATTTTGGTTGAGCCAGGATGGATGGAATATCTAGATTGGTGAATTTCCCTCATGATCCTCTCTCGCAATTCTGCTACATCAGGCACACACAATCGGCCTTGACACCTCAAGGTCCCATCCCCTGCGATCTCGAAAGTTGAGATCCTACCTTGCTGAATACCCTCTCTCAATCACATCAAGGTGGGGTCTTCATATTGCCGTGCTTTCACTTCAGCTACGAAAGATGATTCAGACGTGTTGGGCACAACAATACCTCCACCTTCAGAGTCTAACAATTTGACTCGCATACCGGCTAGCTGATGAAGTTCCTTGGTTAAACTTCGTTTATCTGCTTTGACGTGTGCTAAACTTCCCATTGACTTACGACTGAGGGCGTCGGCCACAACATTGGCCTTGCCCGGATGATACAATATCTCAACGTCGTAGTCTTTCAGTAATTCAAGCCAACGTCGTTGTCTCAAATTTAGCTCCCTTTGGCTGAAGATGTACTATAAACTTTTATGGTCTGTGTAGATGTCGACATGGACACCATAGAGATAGTGTCGCCACGTCTTTAAGGAATATACCACAGCAGCCAATTCTAGGTCATGGGTTGGGTAATTCTTTCATGCTTCTTCAACTGTCTCGAAGCATAAGCATTCACCTTCCCGTGCGGCATCAGTACACATCCCAAACCCATGCCGGAGGCATCACAATATGCCACATAACCCTCAGTTCCGTTGGGAAGAGCAAGGACTGGAGCGGATGTTAATCGATCTTTCAGTTCTTGAAAGCTCCGCTCACAAGTATCTGTCCAGTGAAATTTGGCAGCTTTCTAGGTCAGCTTAGTTAACGGTGCGGATATAGAAGAGAATCCTTCTACAAACCGCCTATAATATCCTGCTAACCCCAAGAAGCTACGAACTTCTGAATGGTGTAGTAGGCCTTGGCCAATTCTTGACCGCGTCGATCTTTTGAGTATCGACACTAATACCTTCATCAGATATCACATGGCCTAAGAATGCCACTGAGTTCAGCCAAAACTCACTTTTGGCGAGCTTTGCGTATAACCTGTGGTCCCGAAGGGTCTGCAATACTATCCGCAAGTAGCCCACATGCTCTGCCTCTGAGCGGGAATACACCAAAATATGATCAATGAACACCACCACGAACACATCAATATAGGGCCTGAATACAGTGTTCATGAGGTCCATGAATGCAGCCGGGGCATTTGTTAGCCCGAACGACATCACTAGAAATTCAAAATGCCCATATCTGGTTCGGAAAGCTGTTTTCAGAATGTCTTTCTCCTTGACCCTTAACTGAAAATATCCCGAGCGCAGGTCAATCTTAGAGAAATATTTGGCTCCCTGGAGTTGGTCGAACAGGTCATCGATTCTTGGAAGTGGGTATTTGTTCTTTATGGTGACCTTATTCAACTGACGATAATCGATACACATTCGTAATGATCCGTCTTTCTTTCGTACGAACAAGACTGGTGCACCCCAAGGTGAAGTGCTAGGCCTAATGAAGCCTTTATCCAGTAAGTCTTTCAACTGTACCTTCAACTCTCGCAATTCTGCTGGGGCCATTCTATACGGAGGAATAGAAATTGGGTGAGCGTCAGGCGACACATCGATGCCAAACGCGATTTCCCTTTCAGGAGGAAGACCTGGAAGTTCATCTGGAAAAACATCCGGAAATTCATTGACTACCGGAATCGTCTGTAAGGCAGGAGACTCTGTCTCCGCGTCCATAACGCGAACAAAGTGGTTGATACAACCCTTAGAGATCATCTTGCTTGCCTTAAGGTAGGAAATAAACCTACCTTTTGGTGTAGCAACATTCCCCTTCCATTCGAGGACAGGTTCATCAGGAAATTGAATTTTAACCACCTTTGTATGGCAGTCGACACTGGCGTAACATGATGCCAGCCAGTCCATTCCCATTATCACATCAAAATCGATCATTTCTAACTTAATTAGATCTGCCGAGGAGGTTTGACGATTACAGATCGTCACAGTGCAACCTCTATATACTCTTCTGGAAATCACAGAATATCCTATGGGAGTGGATACCACAAAGGGCTTGCTTAATAATTCGGGTGCAACATCAAATTTGTCAGCCACAAGGGGTGTAACATAAGATAACGTGGACCCGGGATCAATTAATGCATACACATCATGGGAAAGCACTGATAATATACTTGTGACAACATCCGGAGATGACTCAAGGTCCTGTCGGCCCGCTAGAGCATATATTCGGTTTTGAACACTTCTTGGGCCAGGCATTGCACCGCTGCCTCTGCCACGAACTGCTGGCTGTTGAGGACCCCGTACTGGAGGTCGAATAGATGAGGAAGAACTAGCAGCAGATCCAGTTTGGTGAGCCATGCCACCATCCCTTCTGTGAGGACAGTCTCGCATCATGTGACCGAGCTGTCCACAATAATAACATCCATCCGAACCCCGATGGTAGGGTCCAAAATGGGTTCTGCCGCACTGCTCACAACGAGGCATTGAGGATCTCATCTGACTGGTAGCCCTGTGATATGGCGAGCTTGATGCCCGCGAGCTCTGAAACTGTCGAGGGGCACTAGACACAGGTGGTGCCAAGCTCCTCGAAGAATGGGGCCTCACACTACTTCTGGAATCACCAGAATATCCCGCAATTCTTGTTCTTCTATGCTGGGTCCTTTCTTGTTCTCTGTCCGCCCTTTGTTGGCGTTTACGATCCTCTATGGTCTGAGCATAGGCCTGAATACGGGAGATATCTATGCCCTCTATCAAGGAGGCCGTTGTGCATTCGTTTATCAAATGCGGCCCCAATCCGTTCACGAACAAGTGAACCCTGTCTCTCATCTCTGCCACCATGTGGGGAGCATACCTTGCCAGAGAGTCAAACTGCATACTGTACTCTTGCACATTCATATTTCCCTACTTAAGATTTAAGAACTTATCGGCCTTGGCTCGACGTACCTCAACTGGCAGGTAGTGGCGAAGGAACGCCTTGGAGAACTCATTCCATACTGGTGGGGGAGCATTTGGACCCGTGGATCTCTCCCAACCATTATACCAAAACACTGCTAGGTTCCGTAATCGGTAAGAAGCCAGTTCTACTGCCTCTGTATCACTGGCATGCATAACCCGCAGTGTGCGATGTATTTGATCAATGAAATCCATCAGACCCGGTAAACACTGGAGGATCCAGATTGATAAAGTCACGGACCCTAGTACTGACCGGTCTCTCAACAGTACCGGTATTCTGTCTCCGAGCCTAAGAAGCTACCAGGCTAGTCAACAACTGCACCGCAGTCCTCAGGTCCTGGTTTGTTTCATTAGAAGAAGGGACTGGGGAAGCTGGGCGGCTTCTAATATCCTCTAGGGGAGGAGGAGTAGATGAAGTCTGAGAAGGCGTCTTGCTTTGGCCTTCCTCCGTGTGGGGCACCTGACTGGTCCCCTCTCCAGCATTTATATCGAGCCGTTTACTATTGATTTTCTTCCTAGCGAAGGCATCGCTGTAGGAAAACAAGGCAAGTATTAGAAATGAACACTTACGACTTAGCTCTATGCACGATCTAGATTCAGAAAGAGGGTAACGTTCCTAAATGTCAGGTAGCCTCCCGATTATGAAATGTGGCGCGCAACACACCCATAATCAAGATCTTACTAGACACGGCTCATAGAAAATCCCTAGGACACGACCTTGCTCTGATACCACTCTCTGTCACGACCCGCCCGGCGAGCCCGTGACATGGGCACCGGACCCTGCTTGCAGAGTTCCGGCGAACCCTTCATTGTAGCTAACTCATTCTCTTTACTTATTTTTTCAAACAAAAAGATCATTTAATTGGGCCTTCCATTGGAGACACACTTCGTGCACATGCATACATACATATATCCGTGGAACGTATTACTGTGTTTTAGGCATAAAATTTACAAAACGTGTATACACCCTGACACCTGTCCATACATAACCAATATTTGTCTATACACTACTGACATTGTCTAGTGAGCCTCTACAAGTCAGACATTAAACATCCTATGTCGGAACAGGGCCCCGACATGCCCAAAATGTCTACACAAAATACATACCAAAATGTAGCAAGTCCGAAGGATGGATCTTGCTAGGTCTGCTGAAATGGTAGCCTACTGCGGTGGGGGAGCTCCGTCTGTCACTCTATTAGGACCTTCAGCACGATATGCAGTGTCCACAAAATAAAGGACGTCAGTACGGAAAATGTACTGAGTATGTAAGACAGGAAACACAATATAAGAGCAGTAATATAAGCATCAGGATAGAAACATGTAACTTGTAGCAACGGAATTGCCTCTGAGGGCAGCTAACCATGACACATAGTAATATTTATGTCCAATTACATACTTCTATTACATCGTTGTTATATTGCCTATTTCCATCATTACAACATTATACTTTTACCCTTGCAAGTTTGCCATTTTCAAATCCATTTATTGCTACTGGATGCGTTGCGTAGTCGTTACCTTAAACCACTATCAGCGCCTCTGTGGGCTTGTCATTTCCATATACATTTTATTGTTACCGAAGCCGTTTACCTACACGTTACCACACAATCACGTACGCCCCCATGGGCTCTTTATTGTCATACGCCTCTGTGGGCTCATCATTTACATCTCATAGCATGCCTTANATAACATATGCCTCTGTGGGCTCATACCCGGCCGTACTAGGCTCGGTCTTAACATATGCCTCTGTGGGCTCATACCCGGCCGTACTAGGCTCGGTCATAACATATGCCTCAGTGGGCTCATACCTGGCCGTACTAGGCTCGGTCATACGAATTCAATCATGCATATATATATGTATATATATATATATATATATATATATACATATATATATATATATATACACACACGTAGTACATCGCGAGCTTATTTATGACTTGTGTTCTTGACTTGTTACATTTATTATCCCTTCTTTCTCATATAATTAAGAATACCTCTTTTTAACACAACAGTTATAAGACTCAAGGATTTCCGTCAACATCGTTACCATGAAGCAAGGATAATCATTCCATAGAGGGAAGAACAACGTAAGCAACACTAGCTCCTAAGAATAGAATGTTCTTTGGGGCTCATTCGTGGCATTGTATTCAATAGGAATCGTGCAAAAGAAAGACGGTATAGTCTCACATACCTGGTACTTATTGCGTCGGTTCTCAAGCTACGCAATTGCCACGATTCTTTAATCTACAATTAAAGAATAGCTCAATGGTTACTCACTATGCGTGATAGCTATCATTAACCAAGATTTCCCTAAATTCATGTGGAGGTTCTTTACACCCTTCCTTCCCTAACCCCCATCAAACGTATTTACAGCACATGCAACCTAATTACAACCCCTAATAATCATGACCCATTCCGTTTAACCCCACTTATTTCGATTTCATGGCTTCTAGTCATACTCCCATAAGTTCTTACAGACATGCAACCCCCCTATCATGAATGTTTAAGGGAAAACCACAGAAAAGGGAGTAGTAACTTACCTTGCATGTGAATTATTTGACCCTCTTCTTCGATTCCTCAATTTCTAGGCCTTTGCCTCCAATGGGGTTCGTAGGAGGGGGAAACTCAGCTAGGGTTTCCTTTAACTCTTCAATTTCCTGCTTCCCTTCTTCAATCTAGAGTTTGGAAGAGAGGGATTTGCTTGTTTTGAGGTGAGGGCTTTGAGAGGGGTCTTTTGGGGCTTTCTACTATGCTCGGACTCAGAAAAATGAAGAATGGACGGGTTTGGGTCCTTTTTATAGGCCTGGCAATAAGTGGCCACGTACCTGACAAATTTCAGGTTTGCGATCGCATACCCACCGCAAACAGGGTATGCGGTTCGCATTTTGGTCGCAAATCTCACCCCAGAAATCTGTTGCATTATGCGACACAGAAGGGCCAGATTTGCAGTTCGCATTTTCAACAATGCGATCACATTCTGGTCGCATTTTAGACATTGATTCAGCCCAAAACTCTGTTCCATTCTGCGATGGAGGGTGTCATATTTGCGGTCCGCATTTGCGTTATGCGGTCCGCATACTGGCCGCATATTTGACACAATTTCAGCCCAGAACTCTGTTGCAGTTTGCGACCCTAATGTTGGATATGAGGTCCGCATTTGTGCTTTGCGGTCCGCATATCTGGCTACGCGACACCTTTGCCCTTTTTCTTAAATTTAAATCATTTTCCGGGTTCTTGGGTCCTCATATGTGAGCTATTTCACAGTGTATTTTAATGTACGAGTTTTACGGATTGTAACAGTTATGTTATATTGAGGTTTCGGACTTATGTTGTTTCTGTAAATTCTGCTATTTTGGTTCTTCATTGTTATGTCTGTCTTGCCTAACAAGCATGTTAGGCTCCATCATAATGGGTTGGGATTTTGGATGGTGACAAGCCCCCTCTCTTCTTCTTTAGATCCCCACACCTTCGTTCCCATCCCCTCCCTCAATTCCCCTTCTTCAGATCCCCACCATCCCCCTTTTCTTCATCTTTCTTCTTCCCTTATTCTATTACATTTTCTCATTGGTGTGTATTTCTTCTTCCATCAGGTCATCTTCCCCTTTTTTATGGATTCTCCATCTTTTCCGATGGTCAAAGCTTTCAAATTTATTAGGTAGTCAAAGCTTTCAAAATTTACATAGGAACAACAATCAAACAAAGATTTTAGTTAATAGAAAGCTCAAAGTTTATCCAACATGAGGCGTTTTATGCAACATAAATTTATCTTTGACCGTCTAGAAATGGAAGTAAACAGAAAGAAAAAGGGATCTCTCTGTCAACGTAGCCTCCATTGGCAATAAGACTGAGCATATACAAAATCAATTATTGTGCCTCATCGCAAATTTAGAGTTCTTCCTATCCTCCTTAGTGAAACTAAGGGAGAGCTTGGTGATGATAGCGTCGGTGACGGCGAAGCCGACGAGGAATTTCCAGTTATGGATCCATTCATGGCGAAAGAAAACCGTCCACTGATCGAATTGCCTCATTTTCTCTTAGTTAGGTTTTTTTTAATATTTTGTGCTTGAGAGTGTTGTGATCTAGTGGTAGGTGGGTTTGAAGAAGGGATGAGGGTTTTTCTTTACTTTTAATTTCTTGCCTTCCTCCTTTTATTTTTTATTTATGAAATTAGAATTTTATTAAAGTGAGCATCACGCGAATCCAGAGGGGTTTAAAAATCTTATTTTGATTAAGTTGAGGTGTATGGATAAAACCTTATGGAGTACAGGGATTGGGATGACAATCCGGAATAAGGACAAAGGTCTCCCAAGCTATTTTGCCTTCTATAAATAGGGTATCAAGTTTTGCAGAGAAATCGTCCCATAGGGGTAGCCACCTTTGGTCTCTCTTCCTTCTCTCCTCTCCTTACTCTTTCTTGCCTTCGATTTTTCTTTCCTTTCTATTTTTTTTTTTTTGGTTTTTATCCTTTTTAGATTCATTATTATTTTATACTCCTTAATGGTTCAGCGACGAGACCAATGGAGCATGCGTGGGCGTGAGGCTTGATAACAAGTCATTCATAAGAGAGATAGTGTCAAGTACCTTGGATCTATTATCCAAGGAAATTGGAAAATTGTGAGAATGTTACACATCATATTGGAGCAGGGTGGGTGAAATGGAGACTCGCATCCAGTGTTCTATGTGATAAAAATGTGTCACCTAAACTTAAGGGTAAGTTTTACAAAGTGGTTGTTAGACCAACTATGTTGTTTGGAGCAGAGTGTTGGCCAATTAAGAACTCCCATGTCCAGAAGATAAAGTAGCAGAAATGAGGATATTTAGGTAGATGTGCGGGCACACCGGGATTGATAAGATTAAAAATAAAGATATTCGAGATAGTGTAGGAGTAGCCTCGATGGAGGACAAGATACGGAAAATGAGGCTTAGATGGTTTGGGCATGTGAAGAGGAGAAGCACAGATGCCTCAGTGAGGAGGTGTGAGAAGTTGGCTGGCCTTGGTAGATCTGAAGAGAGGTACAGGTAGGCCAAAGCAGTATGGGGAAGAGGTGATTAGGCAAGATTTGGCGTTGCTTTAGCTCACTGTGACCCTTAATAAGAAGGTGTGGAGGTCAAGAATTAGGACAGAAGGTTAGTAGGTAGTTGAGTGTGTGTCTTTCCCATACCAGTAGTATTAGTAGTTAGCCTTGTATTTTATTATTGGTAAATCTCTATTACTACATGTTGATCATTTTGCTTATTTTCTTATTATCTTGTTGTTATTGCTTGTTGCTACTATTTTCTTTTTCCATCATTGAAGTCAGGGTGTGGGACTAAGCCTTCCGAATGAGAAAGAAGAAAAGTGATTAGTTTCGTTGGAAAAATCAATGCAAATATCATATTGAACTTTCATCTTTCCTTGAGTTAGTGGGCCTATGGGAAACACCCTCTCTACCCTCAAAGTAGGGTAAGTCTGCGTACATACTGCCCTTCCATACTGAGTTTGTTGTTATTATACTCCTTAATGGAGTAATTTAATTTCTTTTTGTTGAGATAGTTGATGAGGTTTGGTATGCTATTGTAACATTATCTTCACTTTAATTCTTCTTTGTCCTGTCTTTATCTCCATATTTACTATGTGACGAGATTTTTGACTTTTATTTATATTATTGTTACTCTTGTTCAACGTGGAAGCAAGCATGGAAGTGAGGCTTGAATCACAGGTCATCCCCCAAGAGAGACAGTTTCAAGTACCTTGGGTCGGTTATCCAGGGGGATGGGGAGATCGATGAGGATGTCACACACCGTATAGGGATTGGGTGGATGAAATGGAGATTAGCATCTGGAGTCCTGTGTGACAGGAAAGTACCACCGATACTCAATGGTAAGTTTTATAGAGCGGTGATTAGACCGGCCACATTGTATGGGCTGAGTGTTGGCCAATTAAGAACTCACATATCTAGAAGATGAAAGTAGCAAAAATAAGGATGTTGAGGATGATGTGTGGGCACGCTAGGATGGATAAGATTCAAAATGAAGATATTTGGGAGAAGGTAATCATGGCTCCTATGGATGCCAAGATGCGAGAAGCGACGCTCAGATGGTTCGAGCTCGTACGGAGGAGAAGCCCGGATGCCCCGGTGAGGAGGTGTGAGCGGTTGGTTTTGGAGGGTACGAGAAGAGGTAGAGGGCGACATAAGAAGTATTAGGGAGAGGTGATCAGACAGGACATGGCGTGGCTTCAAATTTTCGAGGACATGGACTTTAATAGGATGGTGTGGAAGTCGCGCGTTAGAGTTGTAGGTTAGGAGGTAATTGAGTATTTTTTATTTCTACTTCGTACTGGTATGAGGCTAGTCTGATAGGGTTTTGTCCCCGACTGCTAGTGGTTTATGTTGTGTTTACACTATTTTCCATCTTCATTGTGCCGGGCCTTATTTACTGGTTATTGTTATTGCTTTTCATCTATTTTCTAGTTCTTATGATGTTGTCAATATTTCTTAATTTTCTGTTTATGGTATTGATATAGTGTTTCTTTTCGTCGTCTTAAGCCGAGAGTTTTTCAGAAACAGCTTCTCTACCCTCTCGAGTAGGGGTAAGGTCTGCGTACACACTATCCTCCCCAAACCCCACTTATAAAATTTTACTGGGTTGTCGTTGTTGTTATTGTTGTTACTCCTGTTGGCTTGTACTATCCTATGGCAGTGGCTCTTTTCCTTATGGTCCTATCGTCAACATCTTTTAGCAAAATGATTTGTGATATATGTAGATCACCATTTTATGCGTTAGGACGAATATCTTTCATTTTGCAAAGCTGAGTTATGGTAAAAGGCAAACCACAAACTTATCACATTAGGATCATTCCGGCAACCATATGGATATTTATAAACCTACCAACATCTGAAGGCATTTTCGTGCAGATCGCACAGAGAAGTGCTATCATTGGTGTAAAGACTTCACAAGAATTTGAGAGCAATATACTGGCAATAAAGGTCCAGACTGGCCTATGTTCTTATGAAGTTGTTTATTTCTTTGCCTTTCAGCATTGTATGTCCAATTTGCTCCTATTGGACACAAGCCTACCTCTACCACCTCACAATTTGGATTGTCAAGAAAAATCTTGTCTCTCCGGCATCAGCGACAATTGATAGCTTAGGGCGAGAAATCAACATGTTGGCGTCTCACAATAAAAGTATTTTGTTATTAGGTTGAGAATTTGATAGAACTTCAACACTATTTCAAGGCAATAATTACCAGGTGGACTTGCAAATTACTCCCATTTGTATTCTCGAATAACGTGAGCTAAGAACTTGTCCCACTTCCTTCTCTTTTTTGAAATGGAACCTTTTTCCGGGATTGGTTTGCAATTTGAGTCCTTTTGAAACAATTTCCCAAAGAAGATCCTTCATTTGTTCGATTTTTCTTAGGAGGCATTGTGATGGTGCATTTTTGAATGACAATCAAAGTAAGAAGGGAGAGAAAGCCAGTCGAAGATGAAGTTTTCCAGCACCTTAGACCGGTGAAGAGGGGGTTTTAGCCATTAAATTCCAAAATTTGACCATACAAATGCTTTAAGCATTTCTCAAGATGCTTTTGTGATTTAAAATCTATATTTTTAGTTGGTCATGCATTAGGTCTAGTGCAATTAGAGAAAACACATATGCATCAAGCTCAAGGGTCCAGACGTGCGAATATTAGATGCATTATTTTTTTAAGATGCATCCGGACCAATTTTGTGATATTATCTCCAAGCCATTTTGTTTTCAGAAATCTTCAACCACCGCGCATTGGAGTATTGACTCGTTTTTGGAGCTTTGAGCTTGATGCATCTAAACTTTCTCTATATGCATCGGACCCAATGCATGACCATCTACAAATTATTTTCGACTCACAATTGCATCTAGCGAAATGTCTAATACATATGTAGTGCCAAATTTAAGTCACTTTCATTGACCCATTAATAAGGAAAAGGGACCACTCTTGAAATTTAATGGCAAGAAACCCTTCTACATTGGTCTTTGTTGCCGGAAAATTACATCTGGCCTGTTTTTGCTCTCTTCTCACTTCTATTGTCATTAAAAAAACACACAACCGTAATGCCTCTTATGAAAATTAATAAATGAAGGATCTTCTATGGAAATTGGTTCAAAAGAACTCAATTTGCAAAACAATCCCTAGAAAGGAATCCATTTCAAAGAAGAGAATGTTAGTGGGACAAGTTCATAGTTCAGGTTATTAGAGATTACAAATGGGAGGAATTGCAAACTCACCTGGTGATTATTGCCTTGAACTAATTTCAGAATTCCACCAAGGTCTCAACCTAGCAACAAATACTTTTATGGTGGGAGTCCATCTTGTTTATTTCTCTCCTCAAGCTATCAATGGTCTTCACTCTCTTACAGAGGTTGATGACGAAGAGACAAGGTTTTTTCCTGACATTCCAAATTGGGAGGTGGTTGAGGCAGAATTGCCCCCAAGAGGAGCAAATTCAACATATAATGCTGAGAGACAACGAAATAAACTCCTTCATAAGAACATAGGCTACTGCGCCAGACCACTCATAGCCTTCGTTGGCAGAAAATTGCCCTCAAACTCAAAATCTTCTGAAATCTACACACCAAGGATATCATTTCTCTATGTTATCTACACGAAAATGTCTATGTATGTTGGTAGGTGCATAAATGCCCACATGGTTCATTGCCAAAATGATCCTACTGCAAGAAGTTTTTGTTATGCTAATACTATAACTCTGCTCTGCAAAAATGGAAGGTATTCGTCCTAACTTAAAAAGGGTGATGTACAGATATTCCAAAATCATTAACAAATCTTTTGGAAAAGGATGAGAGATAGGAGGGAGGACTAAGAGGAAAAGAGCCACTGCTAGACTAAATGCCAGACTGACCAATTAGCCGAACAACTTGATAACATGGAGCAAAGTTTTGGGCGATTCGAAGAAAGAATTGATCAAGAATGTTGGACAGATACAAGACACCATCCACATAACCTCAAGGATTGTTATTTATTAATTAGTTCCAAGTGAGAAAAGTGTAACTGTATTAGCATTAAGCATTCTTCTTTCACGACAAGTATTAAAATAGTAAAATTAGATTATATTATAATAATATTAAGTGAACTCAATGACCCTTAACTCTTTTTAAGTCTTGCAAAAGTTAATTCTTTTGTTTAAGTAACTTACAAATGTTAAAACTCTACTCAACTTTCATCAATTTGCTTATCTAGAATAATAATTCAAACAAGAAACATGTGTAGCCTAAATAGTTCCGTTCTATGTGGAAATATATCTTAAACAATATTATAATTTGACAGCAGTATTAAAATTCCTGTCCCCAAGCAGAAAATATGATCTCCTCCATTCACAAATCTATTACTGTCAAAACAGAAGAGCACCCGATTCCAGCTTTCTTAAACTACTTCACATTATACACAAAATAACTCTTTCAGCAGGTCCACTAACTCCAATCATTTTGTAGATAATACCAATCAGCCACTAATTACAAATGTTCTTTCCCTAAGATATTCTAGAATGGAAGTTACAAGATTAACTTGTTTTCATCTTCTCCTATAAAAACTTTTGATGAATGAAGGAATGAATTTAAACGAAACGAAATTTAAAACAGATAAACATAGGGATTTAAGCTACCTAATCCGAGATCGGGATGAATTATCACGATATTCATCTTCGAGCTCCCTCGCATCGCCATTGCTGGTTCTCCCAAAATATGTCGCATGAAAGAGCAGAGATAGCGTTGAAGGAGTAAAATTTAAAAATAGCCAGATTTATAAGTGGTAATTGAAAAATAGTCACAATTTCAAAAATAATGAAAATTTAGCCACTTTTCATGTAAAGATAAATTTGAACGAAAACACCATTCAAAATCCGAAAAATATTTCAGTATAATATATTGGTTCCAGTATAATATACTGGACTTCCAGCATAATATATTGGACTTCCTGCATAATATACTGGTCCAGCATAATATGATGGAAGTTCATACACAGGTGCTCCAATCTCCAGTATATTATGCTGGAACTTTCCGTGTTACAGCAAAATAGTGGTTATTTTTTAATGACTTTGCAAAAGCTGGCTATTTTTCAATTATCAGTCCGAAAACTGACTAGCCCGTGCTATTTTCATAGCATTGCAATGGTTTTTGGGCTTACAACCTGTCATGGACTAAATGACCCGAAGAATCCGGCCCATCTTTCGGCCTTTAAACTTGGGCTTTTTCATATATACTCAGTTTTGGAGTCACAATTGAACCTATATTCACTTTGTAAAATAATTTGCAAGGCTACCCACTTTACGGTCAGCTTCAGACTTATCCGATCTGAAGTTAAAAAAAATAGTCTGAAGTGAAAAAATTATACTTCAGATGCACTAAAGGTCAAATAGGTCTGAAGTGCAACCAATGGTTTCATGCACTTAAGGCCAATAAGTCTGATGTGAAAACTTACACTTTAGATGCACTTAAGACCATTGGGCTTTAAGTGCAGCAATTCAGATGCACTTAACGCCAAAAGGTCTGAAATGCAACAAATATTTTCCTACACTTAAGGCCAATAAGCCTGAAGTGAAAAATTGCACTTCATATCCACTTAAGGCCAAAAGGTCTGAAGTGCAACCAACATTTTCATTCACTTAAGGTCAAATAGGCCTGAAGTGCAGATTGCCCAAAATCAAAAATTTGTTCTTCGAATTTTAACAATCCAATATACAATTTAATACCTAAATCTACTCCAAATGAGCTCAAATTTGAAACATAACCTCCAAATATCATCAAGAACAAACTCCAATTATCAAATTGTCAAAACAACAATAAATTTAACGAACTCATTTTGCAATTAAGAAAAAATAAGAAGAAGAAACTCAAGCAATATTAAAAAAATAAAGCGTCACAACAACTCACCACTGTAAAATAGCATAAACTACCTTAAATATATTCACAAATACCTTAATACAAGTTAAATGGGGGTACCAAATAGGGCGCCAGCGCAATTTTTGCCTTAAACTTATCGCTTTTCAATAGTTAATTCAATTGTATATTGCACTTGATATTCAACAAAAAACTTATTCAATACTCCATGTAGATACAATATTATCAGTAACGATAGTCGGTAACCTTCTTATGCAATATTCAAATATATTTATGAAATTCATAGCAATAATTCATTATTCAGGACAGAAAATAAAACAAGCCTTGCCAACTTCAATTTGAGAGTCGTCTTTCAAGAGGTCATCCGATTGCTATATGTATTCGTTGATATACCAGATGTACATATTTTAGGTTTTCATACGTGTATTTCTGTAATTTTGATTTTATACCATCTAATTAGCTTTTTGGGCGTTAACAGCCCAATTTAGCAATAGTGCTATTTAACGAGTGGAAATAACTTGAGAAAAAGTGTACTCAGGTCTGTTGTATAGCCATGATTCTGTGTACACCTGATTTAGCATGTGACTTACCGATTTCTTGTTTTATGGAGCTACCTTACCTTGGGAAGGTATAAAGTATACTCGAGAATACATAGTTTGTATTTTGTATTTAAACTGTGGATATTATACCAAGTTATCTTATAATATAGCTTTTTTGTGCAAATAATTTAGGCAGCAATTCACTAGCTACAGCGTCGGCAGGTTTGACATATTCTCTGATTTTCCTCCAAGACTAGGGGTGTGTTTGGTATGAAGTTGTTTTTCACAAAAAATATTTTTTCAGAAAATGTTTTCATGGAAAATAAATGATTTTATCACTTATTTTTCCTTGTTTGGTTGGTGAATTGAAAAAAAATTTCGAAAATATTTTTTAGTGTTTCGTTAGAGAGTAGAAAATATTTTTTTATGCTACTCTCCTCACCCCTTTCACCAAATCCCCATGTTTCCTTGCTCCCACCCCCTGCCCAAATACCCAACGTTCTCAATGTTAATCCTTTACAGTGTTCTTATGTAAAGTTTCTGAAATAAGAAAAGTAGATGAAGTAGAAAAAAAAAACTTTCCGAACCCACAAGTTACTTGTGTTTCCTTAAGGAATTATAACCCTCCTACAGTTGCCAAGGATTATGGGTTATTTCCTCCCAGGATAGAACGGAAATTATTTCTGTGATAGCGGCAAAATAAATCACAGAACTCCAACGAACTCAAAGTAACGTTTTCAAATCACAGCAGGAAATACTTACTGTTTGAATGTTGATAAATATTAGCAAAAAAATTAGAATACAAGAGAGAGAGAGAGAGGATTTTTTTTTCTGTCTAATATTGTGAATCGTATGTAACGAAAATGAGTCACAGAAAATGGTATTTATAGACCACTGTTGGTGTGCCTGAACAGGTGCAAAAATCTGTTCAAAAAATGGGGTTTTCTAACAGTCACACTGTTTAGGAAGATGACTGTTGGGAAGGTGACCGTTTAGTCACACTATTTGAAAAAAAAAATTAATTGAATTCGGATTCATTAATTAATTAAAAATTAATTAAACTTTGGTCAAAAATTAATCTTATCGATTGATCATTTGACCGAATCCGAATCCGAAGCCGAAGCCGAGCCGAGCGAGCGACGACGACAACAGCGTGAGGGGTCTCCCTTTTTCTCAACCTTTTGAGAATCATATAATGTGTTTCACTATATAAACACACTAAAAGAAGTTTCCCCATCCAATGTGGGACAATGAATTTTTCAAACTTAATGAATTTGAAATTTTCATTTCCCTCCAAAATTATTTCTTCGATCATTTGACCGAAGCCGAAGCCGAAGCAGAGCCGAGCGAGCGACGACGACAACAGCGCGAGGGGTCTCCCTTTTTCTCAACCTTTTGAGAATCATATAATATGTTTCACTATATAAACACACTAAAAGAAGTTTCCCCATCCAATGTGGGACAATGAATTTGAAATTTTCATTTCCCTCCAAAATTATTTCTTCCATTTCCCTTTCACTCCATTTATATTAAGACCATGCATGACTTTGCATCTCTTAATAAATTCCAACAATCCCTCACATGAATGGGGAATGGTCTAAAGAAGAAGGTACGTATAAATTGTGTGATTTGCAATTAAGGTTTAGCTGCATTTGGATAAGTAGGTTTCCCTTTGAACTTTCCATAGTGAACTTATATAGGATATACTCGGTCAATCGGTAGATTTGATATCTTTGAACCGTCGAGCTTTAGTGTATACCTAAACAACATAAGCCACACAACTAACCCTTAAACGTCTTTGGTTCTCAATGTTGTGTTCGTTTCAGCCATGAACACCTCCTGGTTTCATAAGTGTATAGAGAATTTGGCCTTGTTAACTTCTCCTTGAAGCGGCTTACACTTCACACTTACATAGGTGATTTCTAAACATGTAACCCCGTTGATTACATTTTCTGACAGCACATGTATCAGAATTAGATAATCATTAAAAAGCTTTAACGCTTTATCCTTGTTCCCTAACATT